>JAYGXS010000286.1:0-21279 GCA_036362985.1 Ligula intestinalis
GTTCGGCGTGCTTTCGAGACTATCAGGGCACAGTGCTCTGACAAATTGAGACTATTAGAGTAGGATATGCCCAAATCCTTGATAACTGCTGGAACATTTAGTTCGTGGCCGTCAATGCTTAATTCCGGTTGATGATCGTCGCCAACAACCATAACGGAACATTTGTGCCATGAAAGGGTGAGGCGCCATGTGCAACACCACTGGGCGAAGGCCTGAAGATCCTTTTTTATCAGCTCGAGCACGATGTTGCGATCTGCCGGTTTATATCGATAAGCGACTTTTAAATCATCCGCGTACATGAAGGGTCTGCCATACTGAAAACAATCTGAAACGTCGTTGACAAAAAGGCAAAATAGGAGCGGACCCAGTACACTACCCTGTATAACTCCACTCCTCACATGCGTTGGGTTGGAGATAACATTGGAAATTTTTACTCGTTGTGTGCGAGCATCCAAATAGGAAGATATGAAGTTCAGAGGCTTGCTACCTATGCCGAAGGAGGCTAGTTTCAGAAGGAGGAGGTTGTGATCGACCCGATCAAAGGCCTTAGTAAAATCAAAATAGACGCTATAAGTGGCAAAACCGCTGTCTCTAGATTGCAGCACATAATCAAAGAAAGAGAGCTGGCAGGTGTCACAAGATCGTTTCTCGAGAAAGCCATGTTGAGCTGTACTGAGCAGGTTGTTCTCTGTCAAGTGACGCATCATCTTTTCTTTGATTAAGGTCTCCAAGATCTTCGATGCTGCAGGAAGTGTATTTATTGGCCTAAAGTTGTCGAATGATGTCGATCGGCCGTGCTTGCGAATAGGCATTATGTGCGATTCCTTCCACAACGAAGGAAAGGTTTCGCTCTCAAGAGCAAGATTAAATACCTTACAAAGAATAGACGGAAAGATATCATTCGCTTCAGCTTTTAGAAGGCTAACTGGGACGCCATCTGGTCCTGGACTATAGGATTGACGATAACGACGAATGGCTACAGTCACATCCCAGACGGTAAAACTTATGGTTTCGAGTATGGCACCCGTCCAAGCCCGGATAACCGGAGGTGCAGCGAACGAGCTTTCACTAAACGTTTTGGATAGGAACGCATTGAAGCTATCGGCGGTCAGCTTAGCGTCAGCTATGGGGTTTCCTAAAGCATCTCTAAGTATGGGGTGCTGCGTTTTCATCTGCGCTTTTACTGTACGCGAAAAGAGTTTCGCAACATTAAGGGAAGGGTTTTCAGCGAAGTGAGCCTCATCGGCTATCTGCTTTTCTTCGGAGAGCTTCTTAGCCTGCTCAAAGATCAGTGTGATCAAGGGCAGAACGGAAGTGTCGTTCAGCCGATGCAAACGACGAGAGAGTTTACGCAGCCTACGACGGAAAGACAGAGGAAGGTACACTTCATCCTTGACATGTATTACTTTCTTACGGGGGACAAAGTGGAGGATGAGTGGATCCAACACTTTGTACAGTGCATCGGTACAAACATTTACATCCAAACATTGGAAAAATTCAGACCAGTCGAGAGCGTTTAGATGTGCCAGTAGGTCAGCCGTGTTTGCTGATCGGAAGTCATGATAAATACTATACTTTTGGGAAAATGTTTTATCCGCCTCCAGTTCTAGTTCACTAACAACTGTAACATGGTCTGAACTCCCAAGTGCGTCTAAGGATGACACTGAAAGTGGTTCGCATCCCCTACAAAAAATTAGGTCGAGTATGTTTGTTCCTCGAGTGGGAAAATCGACTACCTGATCCCACATGCCGATATCTATTGCCTCAAGTAAGTTCTCGTACTTTGAAGGACCGGATGGTGGAAACCACTGCACGTCAGGAAGGTTAAAATCGCCTGCAATCAAGCAATACTTAAGATTCAAGTCAGCTGCGGCATGAAATGCCTGCGAGAGACAAAGATCGTAGTCTGCATCGGCATTAGGTGGGCGATAAACACAGCCAACAAGTAAGGAGCATTTGTTTTTTAGAACAACTTGTAGCCAGCAGCTCTCCTCCACCGCTGTGAATTGTGGATAGTCCAACGGGAGAAATGCAAGTGGCTGCTTAATATAGATGCAGCTTCCTCCGCCACGGCCATTGTTTCGATCGTTCCGAACGCATGAGTAACCTAGAACGGAGAGTTCTGAGTCAGCTACAGAGGCCGATGCCCATGTCTCAGTTACCATAACAATGTCTGGGCGGTTGACGAAAACCAGAGTCTGGAGCAGAGGCATTTTATTAGTCAGTGATCTGGCATTTAAAACGACCAATTTAAGAGGGCATGTCTGAGGTTTCGGTGGCGGGACAGCTAGGCCGTCACTGTTACCGGCTTCGACCAGAGCGATGTCCTTTTGACCTGAACTATTTTTCCCTCTCTTATTTTGAGATTTGTCTCGCCATTGGATCTCCGTTTTTCTAGCTCTATTATTAGCTGTCTCATCTTTCTCCGCTCTTTCAACTCGTAATCCGGCTGAAAAAAAACTTGCGAATGCAGACTCCGTAACATTGGTTTGCGCTCTAGCAAGAGTTTCGCCTGTGCTTCAGTTTCTAAAATAACTTTTAGAGGTCGTGGCCGAGAGATTGATTCTAGAGCTGTTGGAGCCTTCCCTATTCGAAATGCCTTAAGAATGCGGAAAGACTCGCCTGGTTTTAGCAACGGTTTGGCGTACACACGCATAAGACCCACGTCATGGTGAATTCGTTCTTGTGCAATTGATGACTCTGACTCTGGGGCCCCCTTTACAACTATTTTCTGCTTGCGACTCAATGGGGCATAGGTTGCAAGCTCACGTGCTTCAGCCGAGGGAGCAATTGTAGCCGGTACACGCGGTTCTGATGTACTGGCTATTGGGTAAGCTGAATGCAAACCCGTGAACCGTTTGGCTTTCTTAGGCTTATGCCTCTTTTGAGTTATGATCTTGTCAAACTCTTGGTCGTCGCTTTCTTGTGCAGAGTCGAGCAACGATGTGGTGCTAGCATGCAAATTCCGATAATCGCTAGTGTCGCTTAAGCCGAGTGACGATTGTATAGCCCGTGGGCTTGACACATGGTCCGATATGCAGGTTTCAGGCGTGTCGACAGACATGTCCAAATCCAAGTCAATATCAGCGTCAACTCGTTCTTGTGCAATTGTTGACGCTATCTCTGGAGCCACCTTTACAACTATATTCTGCTTGTGACTCACTGGTGCATCTGTTGCGAGTTCACGAGTTCCGACCAAGCGGCCATCTGTATCCGGAATTAAAGGTTTGATGGGTCCTGATGTGCCGGTTTTTGGGTTAGCTGACTGCGCATTCCTAGCCCATTTAGACTTTCGAGCCTTTGTAGCCCTATGCTTTTTTGGCTTAATGATCTTATCGGCCTCTGTATCATCGCTTTCTAGTGCAGCATCAAGCAACGATGTGACGCTAGGACGCAAATGCAGATCATTGTTAGTGCTGCCTGAGCAGAGTAACGATAAAGTAGACTGCGGATTTATTTTAGTTTCTTTGCGATCGAGTGAGACGCCCGCTGGTTTACTTGGTTCGGCAGGTGATATGCGAGCTTCAGGTTTACCGGCCGAAGCTATCTGAGCATATGTACTTTTATTTATCCCCGGTTTTTGGCCGACAAGGGCTGTTTTAACCGCTGTATAAGAAATATGCGTTTTAAGATAGGCTATCTCTTGTTTCAGTTTATTTACCTCGTGGTAAAGTTCCTGCTTCATCTCCGAAAACTCCTGGCGGAGGACGAAGTCCTCACAGTCTAACTGCGGTAAACGTACTCGACATCTTGGCCGTTTGGCGGGAGGTGGAGAATTTATAAAATTATCTAAGTGGCCATATCGGCAGTTACTTTCTGGTCGGATCTTAACATGGTTGTCAAGGGCCCGTGTCGAAGTGGCCGGGCTGCCTGAGGTGCTAGCACCGCTAATAACCAGATTTGCCGACCGGGGTTCGCGATCAGGCGGAGGCGAAGCGCTTCGTGCTAACGGACTTGTAGCATCTAAAATCTCCATACTATGTAAGATTTTTTTGTGTTACGACCTGCGTCTGATATTGCCAAGTAAGTCGGAAGCCAAACCCAAGAGCCCGTAGGAGTGAGGCGGAGAGAAGATGGATTGGCCAGATAGTGCAAATTTACTGAGACAAGCAGGTTACAGCAAGTCAGAGTAAAATATTGAGTTCCTGACAGATACACTGAAGTGTGTTTGGTTAAAAAATTTCCATAGGAATAACGTGAGAGTCACTTTTATCCTAACGTGAGAGTCACTTTTATCCTAATTATTATGACAATATTAGGATAAGGGTGTATAACAACACAATTATATAAGGACTCAGCCTCGGCGTGAAATTCGGAGATGTGCAGATTTTTGTGGCGCAGAGGAGTTTTTCACAAAATCGGCACGTCCAATAAGCAATTTCCAAACTTTGGAAATAATTCACAGCGGAGGAATTTTCCAGAGCGACCGGATTCAGATTTCCACGTAGAATATTCCAAACTTTGGAAATATATAGTCAATTCTTGAATAATTTCCAGGAAGCGTGTCTTCTATACTGAGATAGAGACTAAAAACACGTAAGCTCGGGAGACTTGAAATTCGCAAACAATTTCAAACTTCGCGCGTACTGTTTTGTCTAAACCTGTGAGTCCATTTTTCACGCGTGGTGCTACGCCACCACCTTGACGACCTTCTCTATCTTTTCTGAACAGTTGATAGCCAGGCATGAATAACTCGCCATCGGATACCTGTTCAGACAGCCAAGTTTCCGTTATTGAAACTATGTTAGGTGATAATTCAAGGGCATGAATCTTCAGCTCGCATAGCTTTGATAGCATACTCTGTGCATTTGTGTACATAAAAATTACCTTTCTGTTTGCTCGAGAAGTGGTTACAGTCAGGCTGTCCCCGCCTCTTACCGGGTCGACTGTGCGGTCATCCGGGGAGGATCTTTCGCGGGGGAGAACAGTGGACGCTGGATCACTTGGTTGTTGTAAATACCACAATGTTTTTCCCTTCGTTCTGCCTCTGTATATTTTTCGATTGGGCTCAATCCTCCCCCTACTGCGCCGACTGTGTGGTTATCCGGAACGAATATATCTTAGGTGAGAACAATGGACGTTGGGTCAATTGGTTGTTGTAAATGACTAAGTTTTGTTCGCTCTCGCTGACCCATTCCCTCTTTTCGGAAACAAGTTGACGACGTTTGTTCCGTTCTGCAGCTTAGAACTCCTGCTGAAAAAGACTCCCGGGTCAGAGTCTTTTATTTTAAAACGCCTAGATAGAATGAGCTTGGCGTCTTGGCTTCTTGTAATGACCACTTTCAGAGGTCTGGGACGTGCCGTTCCAGTTGGGCTCTCTGACCGTTTGCCAAGGCGGAAGGCCTTTTAGCACTCTAATGTTACATTGGGTCCCAGCATTTGTTCATAAGTGCATGGAAGAGCTGGACATCTGCGGAATGCCGGTCTATGGGAGTGGCTGCGGTCGCTTTCGCTTGCTTGCTCGTTAATAGCTCTTGTGCTGCTATTATGACCATCTTGTGTGCGACCGGACTCTATGGCTGATGTACTGCTCTCGTTTTATACTGTGGGCTTCGGGCTCGGGCCTGCGACACTGTCACCCACTTTCTGGTTAATAGCAGTACTGGCAGTGAATTTCGGTAGACCTTGTATTAAGAAACTGTCGCCCCTATCGGTAATTTTTTGCGTCCCCTCTACGCCGTCGGTCACTTCCTGGTGCAACGCTTTCGTGTTTTCCTGCGTGTCTTTTTTGACCACAGCCTGTACTTCACGTGGCGAACCAATCGTGCTTTTGTTGTCTACGGCGATATTGTTTAAACTCGCCTCATCGGTGGCTGATTAATCAACTGTAGGGGCCTGCACTGTAAGTGTGGGCTCCCTCGTATCAATCTCAACGGCAGCCTGCACTTTACGGGGCGAACCAATCGTGGAAGTTAACTACAGTCCGTTTGGCGAAGGCTTCGGTTAAAATGGGTAGTAACAAGCGACTGATTGTGAGGTTTCTCCTGACTTCATTACAGTTCAACATATTAAGGGTTAATAGGCATTGCCTGTGGAGAATCTTTAAAAAATGGTACACACAATAGTCACCTTAAAGTAAAGGTGTTATATAATCCCGTATATGAAAGGGAAAGAAGCATATCTTTGGAAAATCCTATTTACAGATAGATTCTAGCAAATCATGCATATATTTCACTGCAATATATGTACATTATATCAATCGCTGAAACTGTTGAGACTTTTAAACGCAAAGTTGATTCTCAATTCTGAGAAACTGTGACAGATAAAATGAACATAGTGTGAGTAGCAGCAGGTTCTAACTGGCTCACACCTATAGCTGTTGTTAAGCCTACATTTGTATCATGTAGTATTGTTAAGGTTGAACTCCTTTGTAATTTGCGGATATGAATAAGGAGCTCAAGGATGAAAGCCTTCATCAATCAAAAAAGTGACTTATCTACCAAATTAATGACCATCAATTAAAGTTTTATCAAGTCTTCTTTTAAAGGGCTCAACGCTTTCAGCAAGGACAACTGAACAAGGTAGTTTTGTTCAGTCTTCAGTAACCCGGTGATAAAATGCTTTGGCCCGCACTTGTACTTTAGCATGCTGTTTTTTCGTTGTATTGATGACCTCGGAGATGTGTCGCTTGGCCAGTTCAAAAAAATTTGCCACCTGAAGAGCATAGTCTACTAGTCTGACGACTTTGAAGACCAAGATCATATCTCCTATGGCTTATGGTTGAGACAATCTTATCGACTCTTAAGTAGTAGGTCTTCAAAGCCACTAACTACCTTGATTGCCCTATTTTGAATTTCGTCAGCAATGCGTAATCTTGCTTCATCCAGGGGCACCCCTCCCCCCGAACGCAACATTACATCAGCTGAAGAAATTTTCCAATTCCTCACTTACAGAGACTAGAAGAGGAGGTTTTTCGCGCTGTAGAACCCAAAATGTGGCTCCGCTACGTAGACGACACATTCGTCATCATTAAGACTTGCGATGTTGAATGGCTGCATCAGAGTCTAAATGAGGTCTTCTCAAAAGTACAATTTACTCGCGAAGAGGCAACAGGAGACACCCTCCCATTCCTTGACATGAGGATACAAAGACTCGCAGATGCCGAACTCGCAACAAGCGTCTACCGAACGGACTCCACTGCAGAAATCCTCCTCAACTATAGAAGTAACCACCCTGCGGCCCATAAAAGAAGCTGTGTTCGCACTCTTTTCCAACGGGCCCACCGTTATTGCAGTAACGAGGATTTGCTCAAGAGAGAACTTACGTACTTGAACAAAATTTTCCGGGCCAATGGATATCCGACAAGCTTTGTCAAGAATTGCCTCAGACGTCGCGGTCAAGCACAAAACCGCCCTCCCAACGATGTTACATTGCCACGGAAATTTTATTCTCTGCCCTACATGAATGGAGTATCTGAAACCATCTCTTGGCAACTAAGTCGCTTTGGCATCTCCGTTGCCCCCAAAGCATGCAACCTCACTGCGCGCAAGCTTATGTCGAGTAAAGGACGCTCTACCCATGGGACAAAAAAGTAACGTCGTTTATCGTATACCGTGTGCTGGTTGCCCTTGCGTTTATATTGGCCAAACAGGCCGACGCCTTGAGACTCTCATCAATGAACACAAGTCAGCCGTTCGCCTACGGAACCATTTATCACTCGTATTTGCACACTCCATTGAGTGTGATCACCGCTTCAATTGGGATGCCACCGATGTGATCGCAATGGCTAATACGCGACAAGCGAGAGAATTCTTTTAAGCTTGGCACTCGAATCCAGCTAGTATAAACAGGCACGTAGAGCTTGACTCACACTATACCGGGTTTCGTGCATGGTCTACTAATCTGGACACGGCCTGAAACAACAACTGGCTCTCTGTGCCCGGTCAAGTGGAATTTCTCTGACTCTTTACCAGCCCCCCTCCCCCAAACACGCGGCCCATAGTCCAAACGCTAACACGCCCCGTCCCCTCACTAGCACAACCTATCGCCGCGGGTATCACGTCACCATAACCCGTCCACCCAATACCCCCTTCCCTCCCCCGTCCGTTGTAACCTCTGTCTCCAAAACCTCTAGTGTGACATTTCCAGCCCTCACTTTTAATTTAGTCTGACGACGAACACGTGATACTTGTTCGAAAATTCACGAGTACAACTCGATTTTCCGAAGATGTTCTTTCTTTTCAGAGTATAGATCCTATGGGCGCTTTTAGGGTGCTAATAGCGTTTTTTGCAGTTTTGGCACAGCAAAGTGAAGGTTTGGAAATGTTCGTCGTACATACACTTGGATCCCTAAGTAAGTTCCCTCGCTCGAGTTGGTGGCCTCCGATTTTGTACCCATGCTCAAATCGTACTGCATTTCTTTAACTAGACCGTAGGCGAATAAATTGGTATTTGCTTAAATTGAGTTTCAGTAGCCACTTATTATACCAGTGTTACAAGCGATCCAAGTTATGCTGTAAGCTCAGCGCATCTTCCAAGCCTTCAGGTGATCAGCAAACATTACTTACTCTCGGGTGAGACAATCAAAGCAGAGAAAGAGAATAAGAGCCTCAACGCTCCTCTGCATTACCCCAACGGAAAGCGGTTTTCCATCCCCAGTTGGCCTATCCAATAGAAACACACCAACGCCTGCCTGTAAGAAAGTCAGCTAGCCATTTTAGTAGATTCCCAGTCAAATCCATTGAATGTAGCTTTTTTTATCAACACTGTCGGATGTATTCTCGAAGTCGGTGTATATAACATGGACCGACAAAACCATTTCCAATTAATTCTTCCAGCTTTCTAAGGAGTTTAACAGGTTATTTAGGCAAAATTAACAACTCCTTAGCCCGTGTTGCTGCGCCCTTAGCAAGTTGTTTACCTCAGTATGTCCCATTTGTTCCGTTTATATTACTTTCTCCATTAGTTCGCAACAAATTTATTAATAGGGATTAAGTGGCTGGCTTTCAGTCGGTAGGCGAATCCCTTTCTTCATCGAACTTTCAAAGATCTTGGAAAACGTAGAGCACACTTGTTTTGCAGCCCCATTCAGTCGATTTGCCGATGTGTCATCAGGACTAGGTGATTTAGTGGACTGTACTTCTGTCAGGGTTTTTCGTTCTGTATCTGTTGCAAACGACACTGTGCTAATTATTTCCGGCAATGAGACCATATACCACTGTACATCTTCTTTAAAAATGTGCCTGCTTGGTATACACGGACGTACAGAATTTCGACCAGTGTTGTGCCATCTCTGAGTCATCGGTTACCTTGTTTCCCTGGATATCTTTCAGAAAAGGAAAGGGATCCTAATTGTGTTTTGCGCTATTCACGTAAGTAAAGAACTTTTTTGAGTTGTTAAGTATTCCTTTTTATAGTTGTGACGCAAAGGCTGACTGTCCTTCCCGTAGAAGTTTTTGGCATGGATTTCAAGCCACGAAGGAATGACTGGTAGTTTTCCACGTCTCTTCTAACCGGCCGTCCACCAAAAACTATAGGACTGTTTATCCCTTTTAACACAACGGTGAAAACAGAATCCAATACTTTTGTTTTTTCCACTGGAGTTTCCGACGAGAACCCTCACTTGACTCGTTTTACCGAGCCCTTGACCGACAAGGCACGCATATGCCATTCAGTTACTTTGAAAACTAAAAACATAGTGTTGCATCTTTACGGGTTAGTTAGTCAGGCATAAGTAGTTGGTAACCTATGAGACTGTGCATACACATATTGCTACTTTTATTCTTCTACTTAAAACTAAGAAAATACTATACATCGCAGAGGAGCCTCGTGAAGCGTCTTATCTTCAGGACTCGCCAAGATTTTAAAAAGGATTTACTGAACCCGGCATTTACAAATCCTAAGCTATTATACGGCTACCTACGAAAGACTACACGAAACCGAGACCCAGTCCCCTTTCTGAAAGCAAGCGACAAAACAGAAAGTACCGAGGATGGAGCAAAAGCTGGGCATCTCACACAATTTTTCAAATCGATCTATAAAATTTAAAGTGAATTTATCCCTCCCAACAATGGCTTCGACGATGGTTTAAAGATTGATTATGTATCTTTCGCAAAAGGAACTGTTCGTCAAGAGTTGTTAACACTAGATGACTCGAAATCATCTGGTTCTAATGACATTCCACCAAAATTACTGAAAGAACTTGCTGGGGAGCTAGCTAAACCACTTTTTATGCTTTTAAATACCTCGTTTTTTGCTGGTTGATTACCCGCCGTTTGGAAATCTGCACAGATCACACCGTTGTATAAAGGCGGAAAAAAGGTTTCCACAAACAATTTTAGAACAATCAGCCTTCTTTCGATCTGTTACAAAATCATGGAAAAATAAGTAAAGCAAGGGCTGATGTGTTTTCCACGCATAGCCTCATGCGAAGGTCTCCGCGGTCTACCCTACTTGGCTATCTGCGTACCGTTATAACCCCGCTAGCAATCTTATCAGCCAGAACTGACGGCCTGGTTCGACCCAAAGCGGACTGTCGACGATCTGGACGGATGCCTCTGTTTTTACAGTTGCGTTGGCGGACTCTGCAATCAGCAAGGAAATATCAGGACGCGGTTTCCACACGGTGATGATCCTGGGAACCTTTGCAATGCTCCCCCGTCGGAACCCCCATTTTTCTCCTAAATCCCACGCATTACCCCCACGAGAGCGACAGTTTTACTCCTAAAATCCCAGAGGAGTTTTTGCACTGTCTGCTCCAATTTTCATCCTATGACACAGGACAACTGGCCTCGCCAGCAGCCTGAGAAACAAATTTTCTGCTACCACTGGACATATGTACAAAAAGGGCACTCAAAGGAATTTTCCTACATATCCCTCAATATACTGACACTGATAGTATAACCTAATATCTGATGCGCAGCATGGATTCCGTAGAAGCATGTCCTGCGTGACGAAATTGCTCTATTGATTGGAACGTCGGACCCGGGCAGTTGATGAAGGAAATCCGCTTCATGAAATATATATTCACTTCAAGAAGGCATTCGATAGTGTCCCACATCAAAGGCTTTTGCACAAACTCAGCCAACTAGATGTTAGAGGAAATCTGCTGAACTGGATTTGAGGCTTACTACTAGGCCGCTCCCAAACTGTTCATATCGGTGACCAGCAGTCGACAGAGGTTGTTGTCTAAAGCAGTGTTCCAGATGACTCGGCCTTTGGCCCTATACTGTTCATTATATACGTCAACGACAGTGTCCGTGTACTGGGTTGTGACGTGGCTATGTTTGCCGACGATTTTAAGATAAGGAAAGTCATCAGAAATTCTGCAGACGAAAAGCGTTGACTGTTTAACCTAAACCGTCTTTAAACTTGGCCTAATGACTCGTTTTTGCCAAGAGGCGTCTTATCATTAAACCTTATTATTAAGTTCAGTATCCTGCGAGGAAACCGACCCAGGTCTCGGTATCCAATGGTTTACAGCCTGAATGGTATCCAACGGTAAAAAGTGGACGCACAGAACGATTGAGGATTGTGGATCATAACGTCGCTGAAACCTTCGCTGCATTGCGCAAAAGTAGGTAAGTCTGCGATGTCCTTCCTGTACTTTGTCAAACGGGCCTTCTACGCCTTTGATAAAGAATGTTTCGCTAAGATCTTTGGAAAATTTGTAGGACCACAACTGGAGTTCGCTATCCAAGCATGGAAACCCTGGACCACGAAAGACCTCAGTCTCCTCGAGAAGGTACAAAGGCGTGTAGGTAAGCTTGTGACCGGACAGGGATCATTATCCTATGAAACACGTTTAGCTTACCTTGCCCTCCTTCCTTTAAGTTACAGGCAGCTACGCGGTGACCCGATAAACACATTTCATATAATGCGCGGTCAGGACTGCTGTCTACTGCCTGGCGCGTTCTTCGAGTTAGCCACAACCATGAACTTAAGGGGACATCTGTTCAAACTACGCGTAACGGGGGCCAGACTAGACCTACGAAAGTCCTTCTTAAGTAGTAGAGTGGTTAAGCTTGGAATGCTCTTCCCCTGGATGTTTTTTGTCTGAATTCGTTGAAGTCTTTAAAAAGAAGCTAGACTGCTATAGTAATGCTCACTCTAGCACCATTTGACCGCTGCAGGCCTACTACAGACGAAGGAAATATAAAACTTCATAGAGTATTACTTGCTTCGTTTAAGTAAAATTTACTGATGAAATTATTCTTTGCACTAAATTCATCGATATGCATGCAGCTCGCTTATGTCGGCCAATAACGGATAGTTGCGATCGTGGCGGCTTCTCATGTTTTCGTCGCGTTGATGACGGCCCCGGAACTTGGCAAAGGCGTATCGTGGTCGCAGCTCCGATTTTTTGGGATGTTCTCGTGACTCTGCAGTCTCGTCACCGTATGACACTTCCGATCGAGATATAAGTCACGATAAACCCTCTAACCTGCCGCCAACATTTACAGCTGCATCAAGGCATATTTTTCAAACACTTTCTCCTAAAAAAACCACGAACTTCATTCCATTTTGTGAATTCTGAGCCATACCTTAGGAGTTTTTCACTGTGTGCTCTTTTTGCTCAGTTACACCGGCTGGCTCGTGCTAACTGACATCACTTGATTTGATTATATTACTTGGAACAAGTGAATAGTCACCAGGAAGAACGAAAACGCCCTTATTTGATATGTTTTGCATTGTCGATGCATTTCTTAACTACTGTGTACCGATAGGCGGTTGAAAGGCTTTTGCCTATATTTCCCTTTGAATTGACTTGACTGAATGTTTTTTCCATGGCATTCTAAAATTGACAGAACATTTATGATGAAAACATTTTTTCTATAACAACGAGCAAAAATGTATTGTTTTTTGTCATTATTTTTGAGCAGCATATATTTTTTCCGCGTTCTAGTAAAACCTGACTCTCACGTAGATTAGATAGGCGAAAGTCATGACACTTAAGGGACTTCTGCTGTCGCTGTTGAAGGACAACAGTACTTAGTTAACGATGTCCAGCTGTCTCCATCCACCTCAGATATCTCCAGCATTCAGTCAACGCATCACGATTGCCCCGATGGACGGATATCAGTTAATCTCCGGATCAGCCAAACCACACACCCAAACCATATGTTTTCAGCTCCAAGAACTTTTGTGGGGCTGTTCACTACCAGTGTCACTCTTTCCAGCCGGGAGACGAGCGAGCTCTTTTCAAGCGGGTAAAATATCTCTAATAAATACTGAGTTAAGTGTAATATAAATTACTATTTAACATTTACTCCTGCAATCATCCTCCCTTACCTGACTGTCCTTGCAGAGACCGAGGAGCCAATCGGTGATAAAAATGACGAAAACGAGACCTGATTGGGCAACTTCCTCACTTCAGTCTTTGACCAAGGCGTTAACTGTGGTTTTCCCGGTGCTTCTCTGCCCGGACTTTTTGCTACTATCCCGCAACTTTTGTGTTTCGTTATTTCTGTTCCGGCCAATCTCAATCAAGTGACTGCTTTCATAAAGGAGCCCTCACTGAGATTGTCTGCTTGACTGCTTGCGCAATATAAAACTGATGGCAGTGGTTCTGCAAGATGTTGGGCGAAAGTAAGGGATCACCATTTACTCAATTGCGGCCAAAGTCGGCCTGAATAAGCCAAACTTAAACTCCCCTGTCAGTGTTGGAGACACGACAATCCACCTTAGACACACTGCACCTCCTTAAACCGGGAGAATATTTCTACCTGCGGCTTTCCCAAGCTAAGGTCCATCTACCCTCCGTGCACACTAGGACTGCATGCAATTTATTTGTCACTTACCATGAAGGCGTTGACGAAAGCTTCTCCGTTTGGTACAAAGTTCGACACGGACGTCAACTCACTTTTAAGGCCCTTTTTCTGCATTTTCGCGAACCCTTAACCCCTTAATGCCTTCTATTTGCAGATTTCGGCCCAGTTGCAGCTGCTTTGGAGAGTGCACGGGACTATTTCGGCCGTCGTTGCCCTGTAGTCTTCGCCACATTCCCGTACTGCCCATCAGTCGTGGCGAACGCAGTTCTTACTGTGCATTTCTGCCATGGTATTCGGGACGATTACTTGCGGCGAAAATTGCTCAAGAAGCAAGCCCTGGCCTCCGATCAATTTTTTCTCTGTTCCAGGATTACGAGGACCGTTATGCTCATCGCTAACTACACCTTGTTTCGCAGCATTGCTCGGTAGTGACTCGGTCAGTGGCAACACAGACCTATCATAATTTCAAACGCCCACTCTGGGGACGTCAGGCTCCGGTAGCTGAAATTTCAAGGGAATCTCTCCCCGTTCGGCGACTGCTGCTTATTTCCACCCGTAGTGTCAGAACACCAGGAAAGGATGTGCGCGTCAAGCGTCGGGCAAGTTCACAGACAGTTGTGCGTCCATTTCGTTGTTCTGACTTGTTAGCCTTCACCCCTCTCTTTGTTCCGACTGGCTACCTTTCAGCCTCTTACGTTTAAGCTACGTCATAAAGTCCCCGTGGTTAACATGACTCGTGAACCCCATCATCTGTACACGTCCTGTCTACAGACAGTCCTCCGTTTTGCTTACATTATATCCGATACTGATCACAGCCACTTCGTTTTACCTTATTATACGATTCACACCACACTTTTGCGCCTCCACAACGAGCTGGATCACACTGACCGCGCTTGCACCGACACCACCACGAGACAACGGTTTTGGTGTTTGAATCAACGACGGATCGTACAAGAAATCTGTACAACCTGCTTTCGAATTAATTGTATGGAGAAATCAATGTTCCCGAGAATATTGTCTGAATATGTTTAAAACGACGAGAACGGTTCGGATTCTGTCGTAAAATGCTTTTCAAAAAATGCATTAAACAATTCAGCCTTTGCAGACTCGACAAGTACAATTTTTTTATTTTCATATAGCAATGGGGGCATTCCATCACCTCGTTTAGCGGAGGACCTACGTCGGAACATTTGTACAACCGATTTCGCAGAGTTTAATTCGCTCAGTGTACAAGATTCCCTGTGTTGGTCACGCGCAAGACGAATCTTGGACGCTAATTCAAAGATCTCTGCAATCCTTAGATGCACAGACAGCGAACTAGTAGATCGATCTTTCAAATGCCTCCTCAATTTTTTTAGTCTTGGCAAAAGAAAGTGAGTTGCGGTATATTCTGGTGCTTAGGTTTTCGCAATTTTAGTGGGCACAAATTCCAGCATTTTATTAGAAATGACCGACGTAAATTCAGAAAGGCATGCAGCGTCTTTTGTGAAGGAGAGACTCTGCCAATCCAATGAGTCAAGAAAATTGTTGATTAAGGTGAGGTCATAAGCATGATAGGTACGACCAGCACTAGCCTTTTTCGTAGAAGGAAGCGGAAGACAACAGTGAATTAATGTATGATCACTTTGGAAGATGTCCTGCTTTAAATCAACGAAGAGGGGAGCAATACCGTTTGTAAAAATCTGATCTTGGATCTGACTCTGTCTTGTTGGGGAGCGAACTAGTTGAGACCAGTAAGAAAAATAAATGATATCAAGGAAAGGTGGAAATCTAGGTGGACAATAGTCTGAAAGCCAGTCGATTTCGGGAAAATTAAAATCTCCAGCAATAATTTTGACTTCAAAAGCGGTCATCCCTAGGACATCCCTTAGACGTACTAAACTTTTACCCCTTTTGGCGGAAAGCATTTTAATGGAATATCTACTTGATATTTGAAGGTTGTGATTGCTGCTATATATCTCTATAGCCCGGTCGGTTAACCGTTCGACTTTCATCCGAGGCGTCAGCCGCATGATTCCCGGCCACGCGGACAGTTTTGTGCGATGATCAGGGGCAATATTTTGAACTACCATTTTAGATTGTAAGCGAAACGATTAAATTCAAAATGGTTTATTCGCCTTTGTGACTGTGATGCCAAAGCAACCTCTGGCAATTATTGCTTTGCATCCATTATCCGCTCTCCCCGACAAAAGGCGACTATCAAATGCATTTTATAATTCCCCTTACTCATTTTTTGAATTTGATGAAAAGCTTTGCAAAGTATTTAAGCTGATTTCGGAGTCCGCCTTTAACCCTTAAATTATCACTTGGGATTTCAACTTTTTTGAAAATGATGGGCCTTTGAACTGTTGTCCACCCCGATTTCTGCTTTTCCTGCATACCATAAACTTTTCAAACTGGTATCAGTTGTTCTGTTCCCCAACTAGCAATAAGCATATTTTTGACCAAATTTTCACGAATGACAGTTCTCTCCTTTTTGTTGATTACAATCACAACCTCTATCAAAGTGACCATACTTTAATTTATTGCCGTCTTCCGCTTCCCCCTACGAAAAAACCAGCACCATTCGTATCTACCATGCTTTTGACCCAACTGACATAACTAACAACTTTATGGACTCACAAGACTGACAGAATCTCTCCCTCACGAACATTGTAAAAATTCTCTGTGACTTCATGGCGGCAATATTAAATAGTATCTTGGAAGTTGTGCTAGAAAAAAATTCTAAGCTTTACACTTCGGACCCCACCGTTCCTCACTTTCTTTTTCCCAGACTAAAGAAATTGCAAAGACAGTTGAAATATCAATCTACTAGTTCAATATCTGTGCACCTAAGAATCGCAGAGATTTTAAAATAAGCGTCTAAGATTCGTCTTGCCCGTGAAAAACAGAGGGAATCCTGCGCACTCAGCAAGTTTAACTATGCAAAATCTGCTGCGCAACTGTTCCGTCGTTGGTTCTCCGCTAAACGAGGTCATAAAATCCCCCATTGCTGAATGAAGATAAAACCTTTGCGCTTGATGAGTCTGACAAGGCTGAATTGTTTAATGCATTCCTTGCAAAGCATCTTACAACGGAATCTGAGCCGGTCTCGTCGTTTCAGCCACCCTTTGTCAATACTATCACTATCATTGATTTCTCCGTAGACATAATTCGTAAGTACATTATTCTTCTAAAAAAATCGAACACCTCGGTAACTAACGGTATTCCAAACTCAGTTATAAAGAGAGTCAGTCTGTCAGAGTGCTGAGCTTCCCCCGATTGCTAAGTCATCTATTCTAAGCCTATCTTCTAAACGGTTTCATTTCTGACTCATGGAAGACATCTAGTATTCTTCCAGTCCTCAAGTCAGGATCTCGTTTGGGTGTAAATAATTATCGGGGCTTTCAAAAAATACCAGCTCTAGCAAAACTTCTGGAAAAAATCATTTTTTTGGCCTTCGCATAGAAAAAATAACTTATTAAGCACCTCACAGCATGGTTTTCTACCTGGAAGATCATGCAAAACCTGTCATTAGCTTTTCTTTACCTCATTACTCCACTAAGTAATGAGCAGCAAACAGTGATTGTGTTCTACGTTGACCTAAGAGTGATATTTGCAACGGTGTTTCCTCCCCTTCTCTGTACAATCATTATTGCCGTTCTCTGTTCCCCGTTTTACATCCCTGACGATGGGTTTCATGGTCTCTAGTCATGCTCGTTGCAGTTATGCTATTTTCGGCAGCTCGTCGCTGGACTCCGCAGTTCACAAGGTCGCACCTCCGGCGTTTTGGTGATGATCACGTGGACTCTACCGTTCCCTGATGCTTTCGACCTTGTTAACTGCGACGGCCTCCTCTAGTCTTACCTCCCTTATGGTTGCTCATGAAGCCAGTCGGGTGGTCTTACAGTGGTGAACGGCAGCCTGTGCTGCTATATGATTTCTGTCTCATTCCTGTCTCATTGCACCACAATCAATCCTATCAACCAACCTCTTTAATTTAATAGAAGCATTTTTTTTGTCCTACGTTTTTTAAGTGGGGGTCCGCTGAACTCTACCCCCACTTTAATGGTAGGAGTTTTTTACACTGCCTCATCCTTAGTTCACCATGCATTTCAGAGAGTGTTGACTATTACTTTAAACTGATGATATGTTGGTGACTATGAATTTATCTGCCTACACTACTAAACGCTCCCGCTGCGTATGTGGTTGCTCGCGGAGAGTAGCATTTATCAACTTTGTATTTATTTTTCCACAGCACTAAGTTTGCAATGATGAGGCCCTCCGAGCCTAAAATATAAAATATATTTATTTATGAGGAATCTTGCCTGTCATACTCTACACTTCTTCATAAATTTTCGAATCTCGAGAAAGAGATTAATAATCTGCAATTGGAAATGGCGCAGACAATGGCAATAGTCCAAACAGACCTCCATGTCCCAAAACCACAGGCGCAACTTAAGATGACGGTCTCTCAACAGTCTAAAGGGAAGCAGATGCCAGAGGAAAACTGTGCAGCTGGCCCTTCAGGAGACTGAAAGCAGGGTTTTTTCTCCTGTTTCGCCTTTATAATAGTTCAAATCTCCCCAAGATTTCTGCCCTTACTCCCGTTACTCGCCCTTACAACCTAAGAAATTCAACGTTGATTATACCTCGTCCTGCTTCTTCAACTTCTAAACAATCTCTTTTTTGCTTCTAGGTATAGCTATCTTTGGAATAATTTGTCGATTGATATTCGGGCGTTAACTAGTGTATGTGCATTCAAGCGAAGACTGCACATTTATCTTAACACTGAATCGATTAACCTTTTGTTTTCCTCATCTTTTCCGGGCAGCTTGCTCCACGATCCCGAGAGAGGACCATCGGGAATTAAGGATCCCTTCTTGAAACTACCTTCCTCTGACTCGTGTCCCCCGGAATCAGGAAGCAGTCTTGACGGCTCTCGTTTCGCTGGTCATCAACCATCATCAGGGCCTTATATTTGTTCACATCTCAGACATCCCAAACGATGGTCTTGTAGATTAGACGGACTTTTGGATCTCATACGGCGGTGCCCATCACAATCATAAACTGGTGCGTTCCCTATGTTCCATTATGCCGCACCGGTTTGGGAACCCGAGTGTAGTGCCAAGAACCCGTCTATACCAGTAATGTTTCGTTAATACCTATTGTTCTGCCCCACGCTCAGCTTCGACTGGGTTTGCTACCAAGCCCCCCGCCTTGCTTACAGAGGCAATGTGTACCAGAATACATAGTCAGAATCTAGATAACGATGTGGCTAATCTGTGTGTGCCCTTGAATTTCACCTTCCGCATGACACTGCTATATTCATTTTTTTCGAATCTAACGAATTCGCTTCTAAACAGTTATGCTCGTCTTACAGCTATGGACTACGGATACTTTTTGTTAAATCAATTATTTCCAGTGCTTCGTGTTATCGAAATTTTGGTTTATTGATGAGGCCCATTGGGCCTGAAATATACATCTTATTGTTATTATTCTCACTCTAGTGAGTCCGAACGTGTTGAAGAGGGCCATTTCGAAGACAGTATATCATATAAAAACGTGGGCTTACGATTGCTTGCACTGAAGAAAGCCATTTTAATAGCACTAACGAGCCTCCTATTTGCAGCACTATCGATGAAACAAACCGCAATTGCACAGGTGCGGCACTAAAATATTCGCTCATAAACTGGAACGCAATATCGTGAAAAAAGAGTGTTCCCGAATCCACAGAAAACACTCCAAAGGAAAGGTGGACACATGATATTAATCGTATTCATGATAACGTCGACAGCGTCTTGCCGGATTGGGAGATCATTAGAGAACAGAAAAGTTTCCAACTAGGCAAAGCAGAACCAATACGTGATTTAAACCTATCCCCAAAAGCCCTTAAAGTAGTCTTGAAAAACCAAGCCCAGTCAGCCTTCCTACTAGAACGACGAATGGCCCTAAGGAACTCGCACAAAACAATATTTTTTCAGCCGAACTACGAACCCTGAGAAAGAATGAAGATGCGGGAACTGAGGAGGGACATTAAGGAGGGAATCTACAGAGAAGAGACTGGACTGAAAATCAAGGACGCGAGCATAATTCAGATGAAGAAAACCTATTGGTGGGGAAAACCCGTCGCAATATTGGCTGGGTCTCGCTATCACGACCAGCAATTAAGGTGACCGAGGGGAGATTGAGTGAAGCCAAGAACATGACGATGATGTACACAAATATACTGAGTCTATTCAACAAATTGGATGAACTCAAACTCGCCATGGACCATCTACAACCTGACCTGATAGCGCTTAGTGAAACATGGATAACTGAGCAGATAGCAGATGCAGTAGTCAGGCTGGAAGGATTTCAATTTATCCGCATGGACAGAAACGGGCGTAGAGGTGGAGGAATTGCGATGCTCATACGAGATGAGATCGACCACGTCCCAAATAGTTCATCATCACGCAGGAAATAACTCATTGTAAATTGAGAGTACCAAACCAACCTGACCTCCATATTGCTCTGGAATACAGACCACCAGGACAAAGGACGGAAGCAGACGATGCACTTATCTCTGAGGCAAAAGAGGTCTGCCGTAGCAAAAATATCCATATACCCGACCCGAAACTCTCTTTCCCTTTGATGGCGTTCGTGGACTTTGAACCCTGCCAGGCCTCATGCTGAAGATGATGCTGCTGAAGCTGCGGCCCGCAATTGGCCCGCAATCGGCTAACCTTTCAGCCGAGAGTGCACAACTTTTGCCGACAAATATTCAAGGAAGACTAAGAAATGTGTTCTTGTGCTAACCCTCTCCGTCCCAAACTAATATCTCTTAACGATATGCAATTTTTCTCCTGATGAGGTTTTAACTCAGTTTACAACTGCATATATTCCGTTTGTATCGTATTTTCGAAGCCATGTTTTTTTTTCACTTGAAACAAACTCCCTATCTTGCCCAGTATTGACAAAACACAAAATGGACATAAAAACCAACACTGGCTGCAAAGGAGGGAGTTTGTTTTAGGTTTTTACTGGCTTCGAGGATTCGGAGGGCGCCCAAGAGGTGCTCGAACTTCTCTTAAAAATTGCCTGTAAACTGGCAATATATATATATATATAGCAGTAAGTGGGGTATGACAACATCTGGGGGTAACTTGATACAGAACTGTTTCGGGCTTATAAGCCTTCATCAGCCAAGCATAACCCTGAACACCAGCTGGTCGGACAACACAAACAAACGCACTCACAGACGGCGCAGTTGGTCCACCACTGGTGTCTATCAGATGGGTCATAAGCACTTTATCGAACCGCAGTTCATCAGCGCCTCGCCACCTGTCATTTGCTCTCACTGCTGATCGGGTATATATTCACTCAGAAATGTGCGAACACCGATCGAATAGGCTTCCGAATTAAACAAAGTTCATGTGGTGGTCAGAGGTCCCCAACGGGTGACCGCCTGCCAGGCCGATTCCGGCCAAGTCATAATAGCAGTAAGGGGGTATGACAGCATCTGGGGGTAACTTGATACAGAACTGTTTCGGGCTTATTAGCCTTCATCAGCCAAGCATAACCGTGAACACCAGCTGGTCGGACAACACAA
>JAYGXS010000286.1:21379-34253 GCA_036362985.1 Ligula intestinalis
TCCTGACGTTTCAAAAGCATACAGGCTTCCGTCATCAGAGGTGGGGGTTGTATCGCGCCTCACAGTATTTATAGTACGTGACAGTCATGGTCAAAAGGGTATAAGCCAATGCAAAGGAAGGAGGCCGGGGCATGGGAGGGATGCTCAATCATCGACGCCTTGAGGCGGACTAGACTCAGTCAAAGGTTCTCCCGTCGGATTCTGCTGTTCGCGACTGTGCCGCTGTCATTTATCTAAGTTGACGTCCTAGGCCAGTGAGCTTGCTTTTTTTACGCGTTCAACTGGTTTCGCACCTGCAGTATGAGCGGATGAAGCGGTTAAGCTGATGATTGCTCCGTCCAATTGTGTTGCGGCTACTTGTGTGTCCACCATGGGCTCGGAAGGGCCTGGATTAGCGTCGGGTTCTGCTGTTCGCACCTGTGCCGCTGTCATTGATCTATGTAGCCGTCCTAGGCCGGTGATAATGTTTGTGTTCACACGTCCATCTGGTTTCGCACCTACAAAATAAGTGGATGAAGTGGTTAGTATCAGTATCAGTATATTGAGGGTATGTAGGAAAAATTCCTTTGAGTGCCCTATTTGCACATATGTGCAGTGGTAGCAGAAAATTTGTTGCTTAGACTGTTGGCGAGGCCAGTTGTTCTGAGTCATAGGATTAAAATAGGAGCAGACAGTGAAAAAACTCCTCAGGAATTTTTAGGAGAAAAACTGTCACCCTTGTGGGGGTAATGCGTGGGATTTAGGAGAAAAAAAGGGGGCTCCCACTGGAGGGGGGGGCATTGCAAAGGTTCCCAGGATCATCACCGTGTGGAAGCAACGTCCTGATTCTTCTTTGCTGATTGCAGAGTCCGCCACGGAACTGGAAAAACAGAGGCATCCGTCCAGCTCGTCGACAGTCCGCTTTGGGTCGAACCAAGGGTGACTGTTTAGACCGGCAGGTCTGGCTGATAAGATCGCCAGCGGGTAATCACGGTACGCAGATAGCCAAGTAGGGTAGACCGCGGAGACCTTCGCATGAGGCTAGGCGTGGGAGGGCGTTATAAATAGCAAACGTGAATGGATATAAAAACTAATACTACTGAAAAATTGAAGTAGTATTATTGTTATTGCTAATTGTCAGTTCCGAATATCGTGCACTGCTATATCGATCCAGTGTTTGCTTAAAACCCTCTAGCGATTCCGACATAACAACGTCCTGAGGAAGCGCATTCCACGCTCCGACCACCCTTTTAGAAAAGAGGTGTTTCCAAGCATCCAGCCTGGCCCCTGTCACCTTTAATTTGAGGGGATGACCCCTCAGATTCGTGGTCGCTGCTAATTCGAAAAAATCCCCTGATATAAGACAGCAGTCTTGAAGACGTAATACGCGGAATGCTAGTATCAGGTCCCCCCGAAGCTGCCTGTAGCGCAAAGGGAAGAGGTTGAGATTCGACAGCCGTGTTTCATAAGGCTGCGAGCCCTGCCCCATAACAAGTTTGGTTGCGCGCCGTTGTACCTTTTCCAGGATGTTGATGTCTTTTCTGGCCCAGGGTCTCCAAGCTTGGATAGCGGATTCTAGGTGCGGTCGTACGAAGGTTCCAAAGACTTTTGTGAAGCAATCTTCATTGAAGGTAGAAAAAGCTCGTCTGACTAGGTAAAGGATCGACATCGCGGACTTGGCTACCTTTGTGCAATGCAGAGAGGGTTTAAGCGAGGGCGTGATCCAGAATCCCAAGTCTTTCTGGGCGTTCACTTCCTTCAATGGTGTTTCATTATTATTATTATTCAGTCGGTAAGCCATGCCGCTTGAAAAACCGGATTTGCCGACTCAAATGGTGGTGCACTTGCTCTCATTGAATGGTAAGAGCCAGTCCGCTGACCATTTTTGAAGTCTATTTAAATTTTCCTGTAAGTGCACTTCGTCAGCCGCAGCTCAAATTACGCTCCAAAGTTTTATGGCATTGGCAAACATGGCGATAACGCAATCCAGTTCGCGGACAAATTCGTTGATGTAGATAACAAACAAGATAGGGACAAGAATGGAGCCTTGGGGAACACCACTCTCAACCTCAACCTTTGCTGACTGTTTGTCGCTGATGTGGACAGTTTTGGAGCGACCGATTAGGAAGCTTTTTATCCTCGTAAGCAGCCTACCTCTTACTCCTATGTGGCTGACTTTATAAAGGAGGCGGTGGTGCGGCACGCTGTCGAAAGCCTTTTTGAAGTCAATATAGAGAGCATGCACTGAGTTTCCACTATCGACTGCCTCAGTCCACCGTTCTAAAAAGTAAAGCAAGTTTGTAACGCAGGAACTACCTCTACGAAAACCATGCTGAGCATCCGATAGCAGATGGTTTTGTTCCAGGAACTGCATAAGTTGTTGCTTGATAATTTTTTCCATGATTTTGCAACAGATTGCAGTAAGGCTGACTGGTCGGTAGTAATTCGCTGAGACCTGGCTTCACCCCTTGTATAGCGGTGTAATCCTCGCGGATTTCCAATCTACTGGTAGGCATCCGGTCTCGAAAGAGGTTTGGAAGAGCATAGAGAGTGGTTTGGCCAACTCATTGGCGAGCTCCTTCAAAATCTTGGCTGGTACGTTGTCGGGACCTGGTGACTTAGATTCTTTTAAGCTTAAGAGTTCCTTAGGAACAACAGCCTCGGGGAATTGGACAGTCTCAACTATTGTATCCGCTTCGGTGTCGTCGGTGGGGTGATCGTATGCCGCTTCCTTTGTGAAGACTGATCGGAAAAATTTCGAAAGATGATCAGCCTTTGCTTCATCATCTATCAAGTCTCTTCCCTCAGCAGTCCTTAGCAGGGGTATCGGATCCTTGTTTTTGGTACTCTGCCTGAGACAGATGTAAAAGAGTTTGGGGTTCACTGTGGCCCGGTTTAGCAAGCCTGCTTCGAAAGCCCGTCTTGTTTTGAGAAGAAGCCCCTTGACCCGGTTTCGCTGAGTTTTGTAGGCACTGACAGATGCAGGCGTCCTGTTTGCTAGCATTTTTTTCCAAAGCTTCGCTTTTTGTTCACTTCTATTTTTAAGGCCTGCGTAAGCCATCGCGGTCTATTGTTTACCTTTTTTAGTGAAATTGGACAGTGGTTGTCGATGAGTCTGTGCAGTGTGGTCCGGAACGCTTCCCAGTTCGCAGTTACGTTTCCGGAAAATAGAGGTTCCCAATCGGCGCGCGTGAGTTCGGTCTTCATTCGATCGAAATCGCCTCGGCAAATATTTCTTCTGGCTGTTTAGGGTCTCTCCGGTATTGAGAATAACGAGTACTCCCATAGCAGTACAACATGGTCGCTTTTACCTAGTGGTGGGAGACACGACACTTCGTCGATGCTGTCCTGCGATTTCGTGAGAACGAGGTCCAGACTGTTGGACTGTTGGCCATCGCGCATCCTTGTTGGAAAAGTGACGTGTTGCGTGAGAAATAACTTCAGAGTCATGCTCAGAAGGCAGCTGTCGAAGGTTAGATCGGAGCTATGTGCGCAAGCCGCACCCCAGTCGATGTGAGGCGCAATGCATGTCATCCGTGTCACTGTTCTTACCCTTATGTGAATTGTGCGAGGTGGTCATGGTGGCCGTAGGGTTTATACCCTTGTCTCTTATGTCGCACTGTTTGTCACACGGGACAGTTTGGTCGTGGAGTTCGTTGGCAGAATTTATCTTGTTAACCCTGTCAATACACTTAACTTTCTGTGACTTGCATGGCTGGGTTGCGGTGGCCGAGCGGTCTAGACGTTGACCTCCTAAATCGCAGGTCGAGGGATCAACGACGACTCCGGAGAAAACTTTTCTTCAACTAGGACAGTTGGGTCGTTGGCCGATTTTATCGTGTCAACCCTGTCAATGCACATAACTTTCTGTGAGCCGCGTAGATGGGTTGCAGTGGCTGGGACAGTTTGGTCGTGGAGTTCGTTGGCAAAATTTATCGTGTCAACCCTGTCAATGCACAGTTTGGTCGTGGACTTCTAAGTTCTGCATGCTAAAACTTTAGCTCAAACGTTATACTTATAAACTATTGCGGCGTCGGTCAGACTAGACGTATCAGCAACCGAGAAAGTGAAGTCTTATAGTTACTACCAGGGAGTATATTGTCGTAAGGAAAATACAAACGATAGGGTGGCCTTAATTATATGAATAAAGTTTTCTAGCGATTATACACCGAGATAGTGTAGTCTAATAGTTGCCAACTGGTACTAATTTGGGCTGAAAAAAGCAAGATATAAAATGATAAGGTGGCCTTTACTTAGATAATTATAGTCTCCTAGTAATTATACACAGCAGTATATAAATATAACGACTCAGCCTGTCCGTGGACACTCCTCAGAACCCTGACGAGACTGATTGGGACAATTAGACTATGTAGGCCGAGCCAATATTTCCAGTGAAATGCCCGATTTGGAGAAGAGTTCCTCGTCGAGCAGTTGGGTTATCGAAGGAAATTGAACGGAAGATTGTTTAAAATAATAGGTTTTTTGATTCAATTTTTGTCCAAAGACGGTATCTTTCTGTATAAAACTTGAAATATAATCGCCTTGGTTTTGCTCGAAAATTCAAACCGTGCGGGTTCAATTCAGGCTGATGATTGCTCCGTCCGGCTGTGGTGCGGTTACTTTCGTGTCCACCATATGCTCACGAGTGGCTGGATTCAAATTCCGTCTAATTTTGTGTCCACTTTTCCTTCATTGAGCTTCTTTCGGAGCGCTTGGTAGGCTGTAAGAAGTGACAAACAGCGGTTAATGGAGGTTTTCCCCGTGTGCCAGGCCTCGGTTGTTTCCCTCGCCAAGCGGTCATTTCCTCGACCCAGAATTTCGGCATTCTGGAAGGCGAATTTGTGTCCAACATTTGCGCAATGTTCCGCCACCAACAAATATTGGTCCATCTTATCTACAGCCCTGTTGTGTTCTGCCATCCAGGTCTGCAACCACTTCTCAGTCTCTCCAACATGGTGGACCGGGCAGGAATCACATTTGACCGGGTAAACGAAGTTTGCGTTTTCACCTCGGGGCAGGGTTCCCTTCGGCCGCATGACGAGATGTCGTTTTGTTGCCTCTGGTCAGTGGGCGATGCCGATCCCCAGGGGTTTTAATATATGGGAGACTGCCTCCGAAACACCGTCAATGTATGGTAGCGCCCGCCATTATTTCGGTTGCTTGGGTGCCGGCTCTCCATTCGATCGGACCTGTCTGCCGCGTTCGATGAAATTTCGAGGATATCCGTTGGCCAGGAAGAGATGCTGGAGGTATCGTTATTCAAACTTCCGGTTCTGCGGCTCGCTGCAGTGTGTTTCTGCCCGTTTGTATAGTGTTCGCACACAACTGCGTTTGTGGCATGCCGGGTGTTTGCTATGGTAGCTTAGGATTTGGCGCATTTTGCTGGCCTTCCTATACACCGTCGTTTTGAGGCTCCCATTAGGTTTATGATGGACGAGAACGTCTAGGAACGGCAGTGGGTTGTTATTTTCAGCTTTTATAGTAAACTGGATATCAGGGAAGACAGAATTCAGGAGATCGTGAAATTCCTGGAACTTTTCTCGGGCCTTAAATATAAAATTTATTTATTTATTTAAAGGTATCGTCAGCATATCGACTCCAAAACTTGGGCTGATAGTTTGCGAACAAGATCACTTCTAGTTTTTGGTGAACTGCTTCTGCGATGAAACTCAACAGTTACGAACTTATCAGCACCCCTTTGATCTGTTCGTACGTTGTTCCATCAAATGTAAATAACGTCTTTAAGGAGAATTTTAAGAGTTGGACGAGATGTCTTCGTTTCACCGTCTCGCCCGTCTCATCGCACTGGCTCTTCAGTAGCTCGCTGATCGTGTCGACGGCCAAGTCTTGTGGGATCGAGATAAACAAAGAGGTGACGTCGAATGACACCATGAACTCGTTTTCGGTGGGTTGCACTCCCTTAAGATGCTCCAGGAATTGAGTGGCTGAGCAGACCATCGTGGCTGCGTTCGAAGTCAGTGGCTTCAGATTTCGAGCTTACCATTTAGCCAGATTGAATGTTGGTGCTCCACGCAATGACACGATTGGCCGGAGGGGAATCCGAGCCTTGTGTATCTGTGGTAGCCTGTAGAACCTCGCTACGGGCGCATCTGTTGGCTTGATGGCCAGTCGTACCCACCTGGTGATCACGTTGCTACTTTGCATTTCGGTGTGCAATTTATCCGGTTGCGCTATCAGCTTCTTCATCGGCGCATCGTCACATGGAAGGTACGCTTGCCGGTCCTCCAGCATGGTGTTGGCCTTCTGAATAAGTCGCTCTTATCCAACACCACAGAGGAACGTCCTTTGTCTGCTGGGAGAATCACGATACTGGTGACAGCCCTCGGTGTTTTGAATGCACTCTCATCTGCTCGGGTAATTATTGCGCGTGGTTTGTGCGCCATCATCAAGGTTGTAACCTGTTGCCGTATGAAGTGTTTCTTCTCGTCAGATTTCCTGGTTTGCTTAAGAATAGACTAAACCATTGCGACAAGTTTGATTGGATCGGCATCCGTGGTGTTGAAGAAAGCTTCGTGGCTCAGTTTTTTTTACTTGTGTTGGTGTCAGCTGCTGGGAAGACATGTTGTGCACAAGAACTTCGCTCTCTTCTTTCGATGAGTTGGATAAATTTCTTAGCTTCTCGCCCAGTTCGACATCTCTTTTCGTCCGTAGATCTCTGGCCCGTTCGGTGATCGCCTGTCGCAACAGCATGACTCCATCCTCTCCAATAAGTTCGGTGCACTGTATGATTGCCTGGCTCAAAACCCAGTTGTATTTGCGCAGTTGAAAATGACAGTCCTGGAGGAGTTCCCGAATCATTCGCCTGCCATGATCTGTCACCCACCGTTTTGCCAGACTTGTGTTCAGCGGTGGCCTGTAAGGCAAGCTTTACGGAAGTACACGGTTGTCAAGGCATCTGTGGAGGAATTGTATCTGCGCGTAGGTTGAAGACAAACGAAGGGAAAATACTTCCCAACGTCGAGCTGACTGAAGTGCTTCGTGCCCAAACATATTGCTTATAGAAGCGAAAATCCGAGTCCCGGGCATAAATGAGAAGAAGAGGCGATCACGGAAACCATAGTTTTACTTTCCTGTAGTTTCAAAAGCATATACGCTTCCGTCATCAGAGGTGGGGGTTGTACCGCAAATCACAGTATTGAAAGTAGGTGACAGTCATGGTCAAAAGGGTATAAGCCAATGCAAAGGAAGAGGGGCAGGGCATGAGAGGGATGCTTAATCCTCGACGCCTTGAGGCCGATTAGACTCAGTCAAGGGGTCTCCCGTCGGATTCTGCTGTTCGCGCCTGTGCCACTGTCATTTATCTAAGTTGACGTCTGAGGCCGGTGAGTTTGCTTATGTTCACATGTCTAGCTGATTTGGCACCTCTAGGATGAGCGGATGAAGCGTTTAAGCTAATGATTGCCCCGTCCGATTGTGTTGCGGCTACTTGTGTGGCCACCATGGGCTCGGAGGTGTCCGGATTAGCGTCGGGTTCTGCTGTTTGCACCTGTGACGCTGTCATTGATAGTAGTCGCTGTCTATTAAGCCCACCTTGGGCCCATACCAAATTGGGCTTAATAAGCGGTGGGCTTATTAACTGTGGGCTCAATAGCCGGCGACTACTGTACTTGGAGATTTTAAATCTTCAGACGTTGATTGGGAATTAATGCACAGCTCGCAATCAGAGATCTCATTTGAACAGAAACTTCTTCAGATAGAGATCGGTGATCGCAACGCCTTATACCTATCTTTCTCACACATATCTGGGATGCAAACATTTGCCTCAATTCGTGAGAGGCTACTTTATTTGGTAAATGACGAATTTTTTGCCCAACATTTCACAATGGACACGCGACTCCGAAGTGGCCAAAAGTCTATCTGTCTGGACATCGTCATTTGTAGAGATGAAAACTATTTCCTTGGATTGAATACTTAGAAACCTTTTGGCCGAAGTGGTCACTGTGATCTTGTCTGGGAGAACATCAATTTATCGGTGCCTGCCTCTTGTGCAATAAGCGAGAGGAATGTATAGAAATGAGACTATACTACAATGTAATGACAACTTAACGTGACTGACTGGAGCCCTGCATACTTACCCGACCCGAAGGACGCCTAGTGCTTCTTTAGGAACTTAACTCAGCAATTAGTAGAGGACTGTTGCCTGCTTAAGAAAAGCTTGCGCATTTCCCGGCCGGAATGGGTGACACCGATCATAAAAAGGAGTCTTAAGGAGAAAAGAATGTTATAACAGTTGCGACGCTGAACCCATCGTTATAAAAGGAAGACTATGGAAAACATAGGCCCGATCTCAACAACCTGATCACTTCTCAGAATTTACGAAACAGCGAAATATATGTCGAACAACAGACACAGGAAGAAAAGCCCTGAGACAACTACAGCCCACTAAATCGTCTGGTCCAGATGGATTATCAGCGAAACTCCTGAATGAGCTCGCAGAACAACTGGCCTCCCCACTTTCTAAGATCTTTGAAAGTTCGATGGAAAATGGGGCTCTGTCTACTGACTGGAAGCAGGTCAACACAACCCCTATTTATAAAGGAGGATACAGGACTTCAGTTAATAGCTTTAGACCAGTTAGTTTCACAAGCATTTGTTGCAAACTCATGGAAAAACTAACCAAAGCGGAACTAATGAGATATATTGAGGAGAACAACTTGGTAAGCGCAGGGCAACACGGATTGCGAAGTGGCCAACCTTGTCTCACAAACCTGCTAACATCCACAGAAAGCTGGACGAAATCTTTGAAAATGGGTTTGTCGGTCGATGCGATCTACATGGACTTCAGCATGGCATTCTACAAGGTTCCACACAGACGACTTATATCATAGCTGCATGAAATGAGTGTGACTGAAAATCTTTTTAAATGATTAGCTGACTTGCTAACTGGCAGGCGTCAGCGTGTTTGTATTGAAGACACAAAAAGAAAATGGAAAACTGTTTCCAGTTGGGTTCAGCAAGGAAGCGTTCTGAGTCCCATTCTTTTTCTGGTTTATGTGAACGGCTGCCTTGACTGCCTCACCTGTGAGCAAATAATGCTTGCAGGCGATCTAAAGATTTGGAAGTCCATTGAAAGCTCGGAGGATGGACAGACCTTACAGAATGACTTGGATCGCCTGCAAAAGTCGTGTGAAAAGTGACTACTGCAGCTCAACTTCAACAAATGCCATGTTATCCGTAAACGGTCTATTTGCAGAAAGGTGATACCATTTGAGTATGACTTCTCGATCGGAGGTCACCAATATATAATCAATAAATAATAAATAAATTTTACATTTAAGGCCCAAAGGGCCTCGTCATTGCAAACTTAGTGCTTTAGAAAAATAAATACAAAGTGGATAAATGCTGCTCTCCGTGAACAACCAGTGAACGAACTACTGCATCTAGGTGTATGCATGACGCCCAATCGCGAACCGTCAACACACTGTGCTAAAACCACAAAGAAGGCTATGGACATCCGAGGAAAGATCAGCAGGTCCTTCCCTTATTTTGATGAGGAGCTTTTTGGGCGAGTCTTCGGAACATTTGTTTGGCCGATGTTAGAGTATTTCGTCCAGGCGTGGTGTCCCTGAATGAAGAAAGATTGCGCAGTGCTTGAGGAAGTCCAAAGAAGGGGGACCAAGCTAGTCAGCAGCTCAGGAGATTTCCCATATGAAGGTCGTCTAGATAGGCTCAATCTTTCTCCCCTATATTATAGGCAATACAGAGGAGATATGATCATGGTGTTTAAACTCGTCAGGGGAGTAGACTGTGCTCTTCAGAGGGCTGAATTATTTGAATTAGCACAAACGTCACATCTACGCGGTCATCCATACAAAATGAAGAAACACCAAGCCAAACTAGATGTGCGGGCCAACGTCTTCTCCCACCGGGTCATTGAAGACCGGAATAAACTTCCTTCCTCAGTTTTTTCTGCTGAAAGCGTCGACGCATTTAAAAGAAGGCTTGATCTTTCTTTACTTGCTGGTCATATATTTGGAAGAAAACAACTATTTTTATAATGAATAAACGGCTTTCAACCACATGCATGATCTCACAGCATGTATCTGCCTATCTTCCTTATATATTCTAGATAATACTGAATTACCTAGATTGAACAGGAAATGTTGAAAAATAGCTTTTATATATAGAAGACAACCACCGTCACGCTTACAAGTGCGGTCTTGACAATATAAATCACACTCGACTATTATGAATAAAGCATCAGAAATAAGGGATGAGTCCATGACTCCGTTATGCATAAAACATCTAGCTTCAGGTCGAATGCAATAGCTCTGAGTTGAGCCATCTTATTTATAAAATATCTAGAGTAGCTCGAGTAATAAAACTAGGATTTTCTTTATTAAGTCATTAAAATTTGGAGAAAAATTTGGAAAATAGCCACCAACTGGGTCCAGACAATTGGCATTAGAAGGCTGAGGGGAATAGCTTAAAGCTGCAGGTAGATAGTTCTGTGACATCTACGGGGCATAGGGATTAGTACTGTGATGAGCTTGCTGATAGTTACAGGGAAATGGGGAAAGCCTAGACGGAAAATAGATGCTGGTGGGCAAGGTGAGCTAACTATGCGGATTAAGCGGTGGATTACCTGGCCTAGTATGATAATTGTAATAAGTAGGGCAATCGATATGTTTGTTATCTTCCTGCTGTATAGGCTTAGTTACTGTTTGGGAAGGCTGCATACTCGTGGTTGAGTTCCGGATCACACCATTTCGACGACCTGAAATAGGTGGATTAATGGGAGGTTTGGGAGGACTGCATTCGAGTAACGAAGCTGTTGGTCTTCCTGTTGTAGAGGGATTTTTGGAATTTCTAGGAGGGCTACCAGAGTTATTAGCTACAACAGCTGGGGAATCAGCTAAGTTTGAAGTAGACGGGGATGTTTGGTGACATGAGGGGGAGGGGACGGTTGTTGTACCGGGGAGTGGTAATCCAGGTTTGTCAGGAGTAAAAGTAAACAAATCTCTAGACTTCTTAGGGCTACGACCAGGAACTTGAGCCGGTTGCGGTGAAGGTAAACATTTATTAGAAGAATTCGACGCTAGAACAATACCAGTTAGGACGATTGGTACTTTTTGAGAAAAAAGATTTCAAGCAATGTGTCAAATAAACATAGTTTGTATATAAAGGTTCTCAGCCCCGGATTCCCCCGGATTGCCCCGTCCCCCGCCTGCTAAGTCCGGGGCCGTGTGCTGACAGGTCACAAACTGCTTTCTAATCATTTTGTATGACACAAACGACAATGTTTACTTATCCTCCTGTACAACTTTGTACTTTGGTAAAATAAAGCTTGTTGGAAATTATGCTATTTCTAGGAGTGTTTGCGTATCTATTCAACCTTAATTACCGACAACACAACGTGAACTATGTGACAAATTAACCTTGAAACACCACTGCGCCATGTGACTGTCTATATTTTCCTGACTGAAAACTTGTTAACATTGTTTATAATTCTTGAGATTTTTATGTGACAAATAGGGAGTTCAAAGGCGCAAGCCTATTTTTCCCTCAAATATACTGACTGACTGACAGCCAGGTGCTGTATTTTAAATTCCCCTAAACTAAATCAATAAACCGTTATCCCTTCCTATCATATGCCTGTTTAACAGCAGCCAGATATTTTACTTCCACAATCGTCAAACAATAATTTGGTACCAGCGTGCTCTAATATATGTCAATCCTTAGTCAATCTTAAACTATAAACAAGTTGAAAATTTGAAATCCTATTCATCCGTTCTGTTTACCAAGGTCATAGGCCTATTTCGAATTTGGATCATTCCTGCAGCGCGTTCCAATGGTAAGTCATTTCTTACTTACAGTTTATTTCAGCCAGGCACAAGGTCTTTAAGCTTGAGTTGTAGTTATATATTGCCATTTTGAATGAAGTCTTTGGTTTTGATAGTGATGCATGCATATGTTTTTTTCCTAATGCACGATTATCGATTTATGTGGTGCTGACACCATTTGCGCAACGCTATGTACGATCAACGGTCTTAAACCGCACACGTATTCGGATCGTATGGTGAACATTTCTTCTTATGAAATATTTTATAGATTATTCAATCTCAAGTATTATGAGGGTTCCGCAACACCGCTTCGAAGCACAATCCCCGGACTGGACGGGGGGTGCCAACTGGGGGAATCGGAGGGAATGCGGGGGCAAAAAGTTTTTGATTTACGAATTACATTAACAAAGCACATTTTCCTAGGTCTACTTTTTATCAACAAATTATGAATGACATTATCCGCTAACAAAACAATCAATTCGGTGTCTAAAAAGTGAGAAAAACGGAGTGGCGGGGGGGAGGGGCAACGGGTTGAAATCCCCACCCTGAGCCCCACCCTGATTCCCCGTTCAATGTGGGGATTTCTCCGTCCAGCCCCGCCGTTTTGGACGGGGCTCAAGACGGGGATGTCAACCCGTCCATTCGCCGCCTGAAAATATTTTCGCCGCGGGATGCCCGTTTTTCTTTTTTTTAGACCCGAAGTTTATTTTTTTATTAGAGGATAATGTGATTAATAATTTATCGATAAAAAAGTTGATACGGAAAAATGGGCTCTGTAGATATAACCTATTAATCAAAACTTTTCATCCCCATATTCTCCCGTATTACCCCGAATTACCCCGTCAAGTGCAGGGGGGGGATAATCCGGGGATTGTGCTTGCAGGGTCCTTTCGGGCTCTTCATAGCTCAGCACGTAAAGTTATTTTGAGTAATAATCCCGTATCCACAATGCAATTCGCTTTCCGAAAACCACCTAAACAATACTTTACGTACCATGCCCTGTCTTCATTGTTAGCACGCTTGCATGTTAACATGTTTCGATTCATTTATTACTGTTCTGATATGGAGTTGCTGTAGAAATTGGCTCCTTG
>JAYGXS010000287.1:0-34231 GCA_036362985.1 Ligula intestinalis
TTGGCCGATAAAGCATACGCAACCAGACACTACACCCCTCTGATAATTTTCAAACCACCAAGCTGAGAATTCTGGAACCTGCTCCCCAATCCTATTAAAACAGCTGCCACCGCTGTCTTGCGTTCTTTCGGGTTCAATTGGACGCATTCAATAGTAACAATGGTTTTGCCGGTGGTCACTGCCGCCTGCGCCAACAATCCAGAATTCTGTGCACGATGAATCCCCCCCCCATAGTTGTGTGCACTGAGTACTTTTGTAGCGATCTAGGATGTGGGATCTACTATAACAACTCCCCTGTGAGTATTCTCTTTGATAGGAGAAGGCAATCAAAGGTTATGACTAATTTATTCGTACACAGGCAAGTTGCCGTAAATAGACTGCTTGTTTGCGAGAGATAAAAGCCTCCGTCGGAAACGGTGTGTTGTGTAAGCGCTTTCCATTGTTCGTGTCAGAACGCCGGTGTGCGTGTGGGGTGTCTGATTGGGCGGGTCAACTAACTAACGGGCCAGTCAGGGGAACATGAACACAAAGAACTATGGATGAAAAGGCCGGCTGGTCGATGCGCGCTAGGTAAGCGCTGCCTGCAGATGTGGCCTTGACTGTACTGAGGCCCAGTCTGAGGCGGCCGTGCTTTATTGGAGCGTCTTTTAGTTAACAAGCCTGTCGCGGGCGTTTGGAAGCGGGGGAAAATGGAGACACTAGAGCAGCCACTAGGTCAAGCCTGGCGGGCATGTGTGGACACTGGGACAGCTGCCACACTTCTACTGGTTAACCGCTGCAGTTTCTACCACCTAGTGCACTCCCGCCGCGCGTCTCTGTGCCACGCTTCCTCTGGGAGGTTGCACACATTCGAGCTTATTAATTACGCAACAGCAGTGCTTAGCGGGCACAGATACCTTTAGGCGGCCGAAAGTCTGTGCTGAAGCGCAGGTGCGAACTTATAAAGCTGGAAGGTGCGAACTTATAGAGCTGGATCCCCTATGGCTTCGTCGATTGCAGAAGGGTCTATTTTTACTGTTTAAACTTTTGAATGGTCAAACCTTTAATTCTCTTAGTACAATAAAACAGCTTGAGCACTCTCGACGCGCCAGTCATCGAGACGTATTTTTATTTCTTCCTATGGCACGCACAGTTAAGTACCGGCTATTCTTTTCAGTAAATGCCATATCAATCTGGAATAAGCTGCCCAAAAGTATTAAAACCCAGCAAAACTACCCTATGTTTAAGAGAGCTGTAACTAGTTTTCTACATTCAGGACAACTTTCACGAATTTTGGGTGCTGACTCGGTGGAATCTCTCTTTCACTCTGATGGCGTTCGTGGACTTTGAACCCCGCCAGGCTTCATGCTGAAGATAATGCTGCTGAAGCAGCAGCCTGCAGTCTGCTAACCCCTCAGCCGATAGCGCGCAACTTTTGCCGACAACCATTGAAGGAAGACTGAGAACACTGTGTTCTTGTGCCAACCCTCTCCGTCTGGACTAATGTCCTTAAACGATATGAAACATTTCTCCTGCTGATGAGTCAACTCAGCTTACAACTGTACATTTATTCCGTTTGTATCATACCTTTGAAAGCAGGGTTTTTTTCACTTGAAACAAACTCCCTATCTCGCCCAGTATTGACAAAACAAAAAACCTGAAACAAAACGAATACTGGCTGCAACATAGGGAGCTTGTTTTAGGTTTTTTCCAGTCTTCGAGGTGTTGGAAGGCGCCCAAGAGGTGCATTACCAACTCTTTACAATTGCCTGTAAACTGGCATAATAAACATATTATTATATAGAATACGGCTCCGAATTCGTGCTGCATACCGACATTTGCGAACGATTGATACTCACGCGCTAATCGGCATTGAGTTAGGCTGTAATACTGATTATAGTGCAGCCTATTTTTGGGTAATTTCAGTCACAGTAAGATGTCCACTTTTTTAACCAGCTTCTTTCTGACCGCTTACGAAATGTATATGCTGTCAAAATGACTAGTTCGATAGTTTTCGGTTTAAATCATTCATTTTGACTACTTTTACAAATTCAAATATCAATTAAAGAAAACGTACACGAAAAAAATATTTCTTGTATTTGTTTTGTAGAAAGTTACGCCTTCCTTAAACTTATACTTGAAGAAACGGTATTCTTCGGTTTTAGAAAAAATTTTAATTATGAGCTTAACTACAACTGTGATGTTTTCATTCATAATACACTATATCTGTCAATTTATTAATGCTGACTATACTGTATAAAGCACTCGCAGTTTGTAAACCTTGAAATCGAGTGTAGCAGTCAGTAGATTTCAAAATTATTCGGCAATTTATAAACTTTTTTAAACCGAAAAATACCTTTTAATATCAGATTTAAAAAAGGCGTAATTTTCTATCAGCTGACTACAAGAAATACTTTTTCGTGTGTGAATATATTTGAATTTATAAAGGCAGTCAAAACGCATACTAACGCATACTATTTGAGTAGTTACTTTTTACAGAAAATACCTTTTGTTAGTGATCAGAACGAAGCTCGTTAAAAAGCCCGCAACCTATCATGACTGAAATAACGGCAGAATAGGCTACACGATAATCAGTATCACAACCTGAGTCAATGCCGATTAGCGAGTGAGTATCAATCGTTCGCAAATGTCGGTATCCCTACAGTCGATGCCGTGTCCAGTAAAATTTCAACCCAAATTATGCTACATGTGAAACCAATATGACAACCATACTTAAGTAATTTTCTTGAGTCGAAAGTGCAGCGTAAGAATTTCAGTTGACATTTAATGAGCTAAAAAATCTACCCTACCCTCTACTGCAAACGACGGAGCACAGAAGCCGGAAAGTGTCAGTGGCCAGTCCGTGCACTCATTTGCTGTCCCCTTCGAGCAGAGTGCCAATTGATGAGGCCCGCCACGACTAGGTTGACCTGTAAACCAGAATCTATAATATAGCAGATTGCCTAATTCGTGAAGTCTGGAAATATAAATTATTTTTGGAGCAGTTTCACGCACATTTGAAGTTGTTTTTCTGTTTATTCAATGGGTCTGAGACACAAAAAATTGCTCACTTAAAATGAGTTCAGTTCAAATCAGTGTATTGACGGAAAACATTGACCAAATCCAAAGTTTCTGGATTTTTAAGGCCTTTCCTATACTATTGCACGCTGTGGATCAAAACGTCTAGTTTATGCGTGTTGTACAACAAAGGCTATTAATATAAGCTACAAACGCTTTAATTATATAGTCAAGTATATTTAGAATAATAAGCAATGCCTTTGAATACCCCATCATTTAACATGTTCACGTAACGGAAAATTTTGTTGAACCTTCATAAAAAACAGTTAACGTCAGCATAAGAAATCACATTTTTTCGGGAAAAGAAGTGCAGATTCGCGTTTAGAATTCTTTTATGCAAATGTAGTAGGTTTTACGTCATCAAATTAATCACTAAACTTGTACAGCCTTTGTTTGCTTTGTCACACTGAAAATAAGGACCACAAACAAGCATACGTATGAACACCCGTGACATGCCCTCAACTTTCTCTGCTACACCGTATCCGAAAGATATTCAAACATTTGCTATCCATAGTTAATTGTGAACGAACACGGAGCGCGTATACGATTATGAATTTTCGAAAAAAATTAGTTTGTATTCTGCTATTCTGTTGTGCATTTGAAATCCTCAAAGATGGTCTAAAAGTAAAAAAATACAAGAGAATCTGTTTCAGTACACACAGAATAGTTAGTTCTTTCAGTTACTGCAAAAGGTTTATCACTAGTTTTCAGGGGAAGTCAAAAACCGATCAAACTTTCGATTTTCACCACAAATTAACCTTCAAAAAAGGTAAAGTACGCAGATATTCGATATTTAAATATTTAATAAAAACGCTTTTGATAGAGTATTGATCTTAGGCATATTAATTTCCGAAGTTTTTTCTGCACGCTCATTTTTCTCGATAATCAGGTCACATGTTTCGGTGCAGCTACAAAAAAGATCCGAACAGACAGCTACATTAGAAAATATGTGCAAAAACTCACTACTTCGGTAAATGATTTCCTGAAATATTTTAAGGGATTTTGGTGAACACATATAAGAAAATTCATGTTTATGGACAATCGATTGAAAAAAACCAAACGTTGTTGAGTGTTCATTATTAATTCAAGAACGATCTGAACTTCGTCGTAATCGAACCCCGAAATAATTACAAAGGAAGGTGAAACAACGAAATTTCTTTAACTTTACAAAATGGTACGTTTAGGATTGCATCTGAAAATTCTATTTAAGTTTATTAGTCACTGACTGGCATGTTCACATGTGATCTTATGAAATATTTTATTCTTATGACATCACAATCGGTGTAATCAACCGAAAATCCAGTTGCCTTAGTCAAACCTATCTAAACAATATAAAAGGAAGAAAAACGAAAGTTCTCGTAAAACGACGTTGAAATACATACTCGAATTCTGAGCTGTTTGAGAGCGGCCGTAATTTGTATTGTGCATAATACAAAAGAATCTGTCGTCAAAAGATTAACAAAAGGACTATTTTCAGACGTAATTCTACTTGGGCTGTTTCATTCTTTCTATTTGGTTTGCATGAATATTTCAAACTAAAATCTACCCAGTTAACCCGATTTTGAACCTTTTCGGAATTTCGCGTTTTTATAAAAGTTGGTAAAATTGGTAAAATGGAATAAAATAGATAAATTAAAAATCAAATTGCTTAATAAAATAACAAATCTAAGATTAAAAATAAATTAATGTTATCGTCGGTAACGTATTAAAAATTATGGGATGTAGGTTTCCCCGTTTTCGAAATTTTTCCTCTTTCTAAAAGAGTTGGCATTCGTAAACAGTGTCATATTAATTTATAAACCAAAGTAGGCCTTCTTTTTAAGAACCATCGTTCCTTTACTGCTGTAAGACATTTTGGGACGCAGCTTGGGCTGCTCCTGCGTACTAAATTCATGAGATTTCATAAGCTAGGCAATTGAATGTATTTGAGTTTCTTAGAGCATTAGAAATAAATGAGAAAAAGACGGACTGTTCAGGTAGTGATTGTTTAGAGACGACCGAAAATAATGTGGTTCAAAAGCCGGCATTCGGACTTGACTGAATAAATTCGGAGTATGCTGTACGGTAATGCATAGTGCAACCCTACTTAATTGATCCTTTCAAACCGAAAGCGCATTTCCGGATTTTTGGCTGTAACATTTACTGCAAGTTGTGAAAATCGAGGTCCCGATAAAATCAGTCTGATTTTACTTGATTAGGGGCGTGGGTTAATTTTTCACCTAACAAGGGATGCAGGCCATCATATATCCACTACCTATGCTTCCAAATTTTTATGGAGCAAATGGCTTCGGGACTTGCTGCATGGCTTTGTCAAAACAAGTTTAATCAGAGTGAGCGTAGGTTGTACTGATAGCTGACAGCAACAGGAAAATTTTAAATCTTCCTCAATGCCTACGTACTGACTATTTTTAGATGACCCTGTCATTCAGAAGATGGCGTAAAAGCAATAAAGCTTTCTCCGTTGGGGATGGGGACACGCGTACTGAAACTGCCACTTAATGTCTTTCAGATACCCAGTCGCAACTTGGCTGAATGCCCTTTGCTGGCGTGAATCTAACTTGTGCGCTATTTTCTGATGCCCCCATGTTGGCCCATGTTGGGCTGACGATGTCAATTGTCCATTAAAACAGAGAAGGGATTTATGCCAGCGTTGAATGGCGAGTCTCATGGGAATTTCCAGTCGCTAATTGACTAGATGCGCATTGGGAACGTTCCGGCAGGAAGCCGAGTGTTTTGATTGGTTTCAAGGTAGGCTTTGTCGCTACTGGACGCACTCCCATCCAAGGCCACACAGTGAAGGTCTGCCACTAGCGCACGTAGGCCATAGGCTGGTTCACGGCCTTGTGCGCAGATAGTTTCTGTTGAATGTACAAAGGTTGATTTTGAGCATCCAATTCAACGGTTTAAATCGTGTCAATGGTAATTTACCTTCCGTGGAAATGCGCAATGAGTGCATTTGATTACGCACCATAAATATTGCGTTATGCGCGCAGATAAAGATAATTTGATAAAATAGAACTGGACCTATAAACTAAACCCCGTTAGAGTGTGAATGCCGGAAATGATGCATAGTCTAGATAAAAAGAATGCTTGCTTTCGGAATACGCTTAATTTCATTGGGACACAAAGAGTGATATTAGCAGCTTAGCTATGTAAAATGCATGCATTTCGTATGAAAAATATCTTAAATTTTGCCGCAGAATTAAGACTTATCATCTTATCATATACGAACACCAACAATGAACACGAGATCTGCTAATTGGCTTAGGCACCTGGTAGCACGGCAGTTGTGTCCTATAAACTTTGCAATCCTTACGCCCTCATCATCCACATTTGCGACAGCGTTTGGTGATGGATAGGAATCAGAAAGGTCAGATGAATAAACTTCGTGTTCCAGCAATCATATCCTCTTCTTCTTGTTCTTCTCCTTCTGAACGTATATATTGTATTTAAGAGTCGTTCTAAGCCTCCAGACACTACAGTTGTTATGACGAGTTTTGTTTTATCGAGGTCGCAAGCACTCCAAACCTTAATTGAGGTTGTACTCTTAATCCTAACCCAACCCTCAAGCATAAAGTCAATCTTAACCCTCGCCCTTATCCTAGCATCAACGCTAAGCGTAACTGAGAAGTAAACGACGACTCGATTGCTGGGACTATATGTTTATTTGCCTGACGTTTCGAAATCCGTCGCGGATTTATCATCAGAGACATACTCACGGAACAGTAGCAGAAACAGTTTGTGTGTGCACAGTGTTTTGCCGTAAAATTTAAACAGAAAAAAATCGATGAATGCCCTGAGTGTGCGCCGATTCGTTGCGTCAGCCATGTCCATCTGACCTTGCGGTGTTGGCATAAGATGATTTAGTGGCCTGTCTGTTCACCCAGTGGTGATTTGCTGTGGCCAAATTTAGTCTGAGTACCGAATATAGATGGGGTAAAAATTTGGGAAACTGGAATTGTTCATGTGAGCAGATTTGACCGAACTTTTCGAAGAGCTTGGTTGTCTCTCAAGGTTTCAAAGAGTTCAATGCCAACTATCGATCAGCAATTTAAATGACCGGTCAAACTACTCGGTCTTGCATCGATCGATTTTTTTCTGTTTCCGCTTTTTGTCAGAGGTTTGCGGGCAGAAGGATATCAATGACAAGGACGACGGAGACTCGAAGGGCCAGATCTGGTTTATTCGCCGTCATCAACCAGCCATGCACAAACCAACGGGTAGCGACCCCCGAGGCTTGAAACCGCGACCTTGCTAACTAGAAGTCCAACGCTCTAACCTCTGTGCCACGGGGCTCGTTGGCTTGCCGGTTTCAATCGGGAATATAGACAGTGACAGAGAAGCGCTCACCGATCGGCTAAAGGACTCACTCGTCCCGTTGTGTCTTCGGGCTGACGAGCCTGTGGCGCAAGGATTGCAGCGTTGGATTTCTAACTAACAAGGTTGCGTGTTTGATCCTCGGGGTCGCCACCCCTGAGATTGGGTATGACTGGTTGATGACGACTTATAAGCCAGAAATAGGTACTCTACTCTCGCGAGTCTTTATCGGTAATGCCATTTTTTCTATATAATTAGCTGTTGTGCTGCTGCTTGCAAGGTTCGAGAGTGAGCCAGAAGGCATGTAGTGGCCTTTTGCAGCCACGGAACCCAAGACTAGCCGCTGACGCATGATGCCTTTAGCCTGCCTGCGCGCTCACTGCCTCCTGGGGCTAAGCGCTAACTGTCCTTGACCGACGCGCAATTACGCCTCAATGTGACCGCGCGCTCACGCTAGCCGGCCATCTCAAGGTCGCGCGCCCACGCTACTCTAGACATGAGCTCTGCCATTGGCCGCTGTAACAAAGCCTGCACCGACACTGCGGCGATTTCTGATGCCCACGTCACTCTAGAATTGACGCCCTGGCAGCCGGACTGCGGTCATCTGATAGTCAACAATCTTTCGATTCTATTCTCCTATCCTTCTGCAGAATACACTATTCCTAACAATTTGGCCTTCCCAAGACTTCTCCCATCTCCTAAGGAACCGGGCCTGGAAGATTGTAGGTGTTAGGGTTAACCTACCATAGCCTTAACACCCATAGGCACAACGGGCCGAGTGAGTCTTGTAACCGATCTGCCGGAATTTTGTGGGGCTGGACGACCGCTGGTATTACGCCTTGCATGCAGGGTACTTGTAACTCTGCCTCGGCGCAACCTTTGGAGGGACTCTGGGCTCGACGTTAAGTCGTGTTTAGTCGGATTTGTTAGGAACAAAGTCACCTGAATTACATGCGGTCTCTGGTCCAGTGTCCTAAAGGACGTGGATATATAAGCACTTACTACCTTAAAAATAATTCTGGTTATGAACAAGAGTTAAAAGAGAGAGAGAAAAGATCATAATCATAATGCTTCCCCAGCAGTTGGAAAGTTTGACTGCTTTCAATAACCAGCTCAAAAGTTTGTGGTATTGAAAATTGGGCAAAAGTAGCTTATGTAGTCCCCCTGATATATCCCTAGTCCCAGCATTTTGTCCTATGAAAACGGTGGTCATAGGGTTGGGGGGGGGGGGCGAGGAAATAGGCTAGGCAGAGAAAGAAATATTAAGAAGTGTAAAGTTAAAAAATTTAGTCGAAGTTTCTTTCCATGGCCGCTAGGAGTTAGTTGTTCCACGCGTAAATTGAAGGTGTGCGCAGCGCTTTGCGCCGCGGACGATATTAATCTTACTCTAAAACGTTAAGTTAAGGTAGACGACCTCCTAAACCACATTTCAATTTTTCGGGAAGTGGAAGAAACCTGCAATTTGATAATCGGGGTTTTCCGCAATATGTTAACCGACAATACAGATTAGGATCATCCACAGATATAAAGCAACAACAGCTCTAAATAGAGTAAAATTAAAATGCATTTAGCAGTTGTTAGTGTATATTCCACTGCGTGTCCTAAATCCCCACCCATAAAATCCTGTAACCCCCATTTTCGTAGGACAGCATGCTGGGATAAGAGATAAATGAGAGGGATTACATAAGCTGCTGTTGCCGAAAAGTGCCTCGGTTACGAAACTGAAAGTACAGGCCAGTTCAGATGTGGGTGATAAAAATTGTCTGGATGCTTGCTTCCGACAGCCACCTAAACTTCAATAATCAGCAACATTGTAATGATCCCACTCCACGTGCAGCGTCCGCCTCTCGCGGCTGCTTCTACGTGGGAACGCACCACTGTCTACCTAGTCCCAATACGGGCTGACCGGTCATCTCCCTGTCGCTGACTCACATGTGACCGTGTTGTAGATAATGACTCCCACGCTCGCACAATTCGAACGTGGCCCTCTTGCGGGTGGTTATGCACTCGTTCGATTGTCAACTTCCTCCAACTTATTCTCCACTACTTCTGTACAGAATATACTATTTTCCCTCTTGGCGTCCAAATCGTTCTCCTTCCACACAGAAACCGGGCCTGAAGATTGCAACGGAAGGGGTCTTCCCTATTAACTTAAGCAACTGTACTGGATCACATATTGACCAACTATCCCAAACTGTATGTCGTCAAAAATAGAGCACCGTTGGCAGGCTCAGATCATTCTGTGTTATTGGGCTTGCCAACCATCTATTGTAGCTCTAACAAAGGGCTGTTAGTAATTCCCGAGAGGAAACTGAGGGTTCGAGACACCTCACCGCACAATATTTCTTTGCTCCAGACCGTCATATCTGGCAATATTTCTACCCTTTAAGAGTACTCGGATGTCGAAGCATGCTATAGACACCTCACTACTTTTTTAAACAACATCTTTAATGTCTGCTGTCATCTTGACACTGTAATGGTTAGACCTGACAGAATATCTTCTCCCTGCATAAAAACTTTGAGACGTCAAAAGGAATTGTTCTATAAAGTAGGTCTGCGAGATAGACTAAACGATCTGAACATCCAGATAAAGCGTGAGATTTCCAGGCTGAATGACCTTTTGTTAGTCAGCTTTTTACTTCTTCTACATCGTCCGCTCCTCTCACTTCCTCCGAAATATGGAAGAGTCTCAAACGTCTCACTGGTCAACGCAATACACTGGCACATGTTGATACTGACCTAGACAGCTTAACCTCAAACTTCATGCACACTCCCACCGACTCCTATCTCCCGACAAATTATATTTCTTTACCACCAAGTGATTTATCTCCAGTGTCCGTGGCAACAGTCATGAAACACCTAAACAAGATTAAAGGTACAACAGCTGCCGGACCTGATGGAATCTCCCCATTTCTCCTTAAATCTTGCTCTTTTAAATTAGCTCCTGTCTTGGCACATCTTAGTAATTTATCTTTTATGGAGTCCAAGATTCCTGACGGCTGGTGTTCGGTCAAAATAACTCCTATCCCGAAAAAAAAACACTTCAACGGGTCCCAAATCCTTTCGCCCAATACCTGCTCTTCTGCACTCCTCAAACTTACAGAACGAGCAGCTTTGGACATCATCAAGCCGTTTTCATCCAATTTTTCTGATACCTTGCAGTTTGCGTACAAGGCTAGGTGTAGTACACTAGATGCTGTTGCTCTCGTAGTCCACTCTGCTCTTAGAGACTTGGACAAGGGATGTCGTTCATACGCATGTGCCTTTCTAGACTTCTCCTCAGCCTTCAACACGATCCCGTGAAATCTTTTTCTTAATAAAACCTCTGCATGCGGCTCTCCTGGCTGGGCCGTCTCGTGGCTTGGGGACTATTTTACTTCCCGCACCCAATTCGTTCAGAGCGGGAAGCGAAAATCCACGGTCCTTCCCAACAATTGTGGAGTTCTGCAGGGGTCTATATTATCCCCTCATCTTTTTTCCCTCCATACTGATGACCTACGATCTCCAAACGCATGTTTGTTTGCCAAATACGCTGACGACATGGTTGTCGGCCATCCTCTCAAAAGCCAGACCCATCTTCAAAAACTGAAGGATAGATTGGACCATGTCACAGCATGGTCTTCAGAAAATGGCCTTTTACTTAATGAGCGGAAATCAGTCCAGTGTATCTTCAGGCTGCGACCCTCCTCCAGTCCTGAAACCATTGACTTTCTGCCCAACAAGGTATCCTTCTTCCGATACCGTGTAGCTTCCAACCTCTCATTTACTCTTCATATTAAAGACCTTTTTTTATTAAAATCCGCAAACTTTTATATTATATCCGCCACTTGCGTTCTTATCGCACCCCGCAAGCCCTCATCTGGCGTTTTATAGACGCTTGTATCCTCCCTCTCATTCTTTACTGCTCTCCAGTTACCTTTCCAGCACTACTCAAGAGAGATTTTATTATTACGAAACGTATTCTCCGCATGCTCTCTTCAGCTACCGGCTATTCCTAGCTGACCTTATAATTCAGCGACATTTCAAATCGGTCAAGAATTTCGTGGACCGTATTCTTAGTGAGGACGCTCACCCCCTCCACTCCGAACTAATGGTTGCGAAGGCTTCTCGTACGACGCGCCGAATCTTCTGACATATGACAAGTGGTACATCGGCCTACCAGAACTCGAAATTCCCATTCTTAGCACGCTTCGTCACAAGTGAAGAAACGGAAATTGAGAAGCTGAAGGCCGACCTGATTTCATAACTGATGTGGTAATCGTGTCGACTTCTTACTTGGAGTTTTTTGTGATCTTTGACCGTTTGCTCTTGAGTTTTTTGGACCCTTTAAATTACTTTATTTCTTGCTCTCCGTGAATGGAGCCATTTTTTGCTGAAAGTTTGATATTATCATCAAAATTAAGTTCTCATCATCATCATCACCATCATCATCATCATCATCAGTCTAATACCTTCTGGGCTGAAAGAGGCATCTTAATGGGAAGCCTACACAATCCCATCTCTCGCTGGCAATTTAAACAACTTCAGTCGAGCCAACGAGCCGTAATCAGTGGCTAGCTGGTGCGTATGCTTGAGGTTTAACGACTGCCAACAAAATGCCTTACAATCGCCATGTGTAAACATCTTAAGTCTCTTAAATCTAAATTAATCCAATTTTCTCATACAAGTTCTTGCGTGTGTCCCTACTGTTTACGGTTATAAGCGAATGTGTGCGTAATGGGACCACGCTTGTGTTTTCATGCGCGATGGAGGAGGCGGCAAAAAAGTAATTACAGCTTTGTGCTGCGGCCAGAAAAAGGTCGGAGGGCGAGAAAATTCAATCCAAAAGAATACGCTTGATAAAAAAAACTTTATCTGATTCCCAGGAGTCGGACTGGAATCCACCGTAAAGGACAGCAACAGCCCGATGTGTCTGAAGGCCTCAGGTTTGAATGAGAGGTCAGCCCATCATCCGAAAAACATCTTGATTTCGGGACAGGCGTTTATTTCAATACAAAAAAGCGAGTCAGCCAATCTGGTAGTTTCAAGGCTGTTAATTAACTTTAAATAAAAGCCAGCCAGACAGGATCAACGAGAAAGCTGACACAGGCGACGGCGAGATGCGAGGCACACACACAGCGGCTCACTCGGGATTGGCAGAATACGCACACGGAAAGAGAGCGTCATATAGCGTGAGCCATGAGCCAGCGTATTAATGTTCTGAGAATGGGTAGACAAGACAATTATCCAAAACGCAAAGTATGAAATAAACCTTTCCTTCTAAAGGCCAGACAAAAGCAGGTACTAAACAAAAAGGTACGCGTTGAAGTTCATAGGCCTTTCTTAAGCAATCAAACCAGTAAATTAATAATAGGTAAAAGGTACTTAGCAAGCTTGTACCAATATTTTCCCGACTATCACCGCTGCCGCCACTTCATCACGCTACCTTCCTGTCCGCCTCACACTCCTAGTCTCTGCTCGAGTCACCCGCGTCGCTCATTGATTGGTTGCAAACGATACATAGCAAATGCCTTTACGCGCTGGAGCCTAAGCAGCTCCACAGAGGACATTGACAGAGGCCTGAATGGACAGCTTATTGCAAATATGCGCAGAGCCGTCTGTACGTTATCCCCAAGCATCCTTCTCCGAAAGGCTTACGCGCCAGGCCGTCCAACGAGGCTGAAGACGGAACAATGGACAGTTTGCAGCAGCGAAATAAGTGAAGGAAGGCCCGGGTTCGTTTTCAAGTACACCTTAAGCCAACCATCCTAATCGAAGTCAGCGTGGTAAACCTGTGGTGTCTCACTCTGCGTAGACGATAATCGCTCGAAGGCTCACCACCGCCAATGAGCACACATGCACTGGCCACCTGCGTCCGTCCTTCTAGCCAGTCCGTCTAACCACTCACCTGTAAAGACCGACTCAATCAAAAGCCCTTCCAGACGCTGCGGCGATTCCCACGGCCAGCTCATTTCAGATGTGACGCTGTGGCTTGCGGTTGCTCGTTCGTCTGATAGTCAAATTCCCCTTACATATTCTCCAATCCTTATGTACAGAATAAACTCTTCCATTCACCCTGGACTCCCGCCTCTTATCTTTTCCTAAGGACCCGGGCCTAGAGAACGCAGTTACTAGGGCTTAACTTACGTAACCTCCTGCGATAAACCCACCGACAGGTAATTTGAAATGGTTGGCACAGCGACGTTTCGGTCTCATTCTACCGTCATTCAGTCGGTACTAATAATCTAGCTGCAAAGGGTTCTTCTGTCCTTACGTCATCTACCAGCATAACTTGGCGTAGATGGTTGCCTTTAGGTTAGTTGTGGGATCCATTCGGAGCTGGTTTGTTTTGGGGAGCCAATGAATCGGTGTAAATCAATTTCGGCAAGGAGGTGGTGTGCGGATCATCGGTAGCGCAACAGATAGCTGCAGTACATGCTCAAAGCCTTCGAGTACACGCTTGAAACAAAACTACCGGCCTCAGTTGCAGTAAAGTGGTTAAACAAGCAGCTACTCTTGGGTATGTTGAATCCGCTAGGTACCAGAGCATATCTGCCGATAAGGAAAAACTAGCTTAACTGCACCCGAACGCGGTTGTTCCTCTCTGCTATTATAGCTTCACCGACTTCAGTCTGGCAGGTGGTAGCTTGTTCGTGACCCCTACCACCCCTACGAAGCTTCGGAAAAACAATGCATTCGTATGCACACGCAAATGGAACTGACTGAAATTGGAATTGTCACCTCTGGTTATTTAGCTGCCATCGGCCAGTCGTACCCAATCCCATTTTTGGATCACCGTAGATTCGAACTGGCGATTCCTTAGCCATGGAGTGCATCACTCTAACATGGAGCCACGGGCCCTCTGTTTTTGACATCTGCGATCGGAAATATGATGATTGTGTGAGGCTTGCCAATCTGGTAAAGAAACAAGAACGTTCCGTTGTGCTCTGGAGCTCATGCTAGAGCCCTAGTAAGCAGTCGACGTGTGAAATGCATCAGTATAATGCGGGGGTTAACATATCTGGTGGTACGCACATGGAATTGGGCATAACTGGCTGATAATTGCTAAAAAACCAGAAATGGTTATTCCACTCTCCCCTTTCTTCTTCGGTCATAATATACCACAAAATGTCACGCGACTGCCTATGAGGGCTCTAAAGAGAGCTCCAAGGCAAAACAGGCATAAATGTTTCGTAATAAGATCGATGAACACCTCATTATTATATATGATTAAAGATGTAAGCAAATATAAATATATATTTTTAGGACATAGTACCGTAAGACAGAGAATCCAGAATGACCATTTCTGCCTCATTAGGCGTCGTCAGCTGGATATACTCTATTCAAGTGTAGCAGCGGAAATTTACGCCACTCCCGAGTTTTGAACCCGCGTCATTCCGTCAGAGACGAACGTTCTAACCATCGAGATGTCTGATCAGTGTGCGCCTATTTACTAATTTATAGTCCCGATCAACAACCGTCAAGACGTCGAGCCCGATGGCTCGATGATTAGAAAGTTCGCCTCTGACCGGAGGGACGCAGGTTCGAAACTCGGGAGTGGCGGCGATTGACGCTGCTACACTTGAGCAGAGTACATCCAGCTGACGACGCCTAATGAGGCAGAAATTGTCATTCTGGATTCTCTGTCTTATGGTACTATGTCCTAAAAATAACAAAAATGTTACTGCAACTTAATCATTAACATTATAATTAGCCATGTGGCAAAGATTCGGGGGATCCCGAAAACACTGGACATCACAAACAAGGACGGGTGTGCCCTGTATCTGATCGGTGTTGGCCTATTTACTAATAAATATGCATATCTAGGCCCTATAGCTAATACCACCCCCCGCAAATGGCCTGGATTTACACGATCGAAATGCGCATACTATGGTTTCACTTTCTGAGCTCCTGCCAAAAAAGAAATAACGTTAACGGTTTTAACAAGGTAGAAGGCATTATAACTAGGCAAGTCAGGAAAAATTAACTTATACATTTAGTAAGAAGCAAGGCCTTAAGAGAACAAACTTGTAAAAAATAATTCCGTTACGATTTCAGTTACATTTTTTCCCCTTCGAATTTTGAAATTCCAATTGGTTAAATTCCATTTGCAGAAACTACTTTAAAGAAAAGTAAACAAGCCACGTGTTGCAGCATTAAAAGAAGTTTCTTGAAAACCTTTTTTCCCTGCCGTATTACGCACGAGTGAGTAGCATACTTCTGTTGTCCAAATGAGAGACCCGAGAATTTGGATTTTTGCTTCCGAGTGAGAATGAATGAAGGCTCCATTTTATTGGTTTTCGGATGAAAAGGAGATTTTCCGTCTTGCTTGGGTTCTCCTGGTTAATAACCCACCCAAAAGTCTAGTGAGTAGATCACCACTGATATGCTATTCGTGCCAGTGCATTAGGCTCTAGTGTAGCTACTCAGCATAACAAAAAGAGTGTTCCTTGAGAAGAAGAAGACTCGATCGCTGAGACAATATGTCTCCCACTTTTTTTACATTTTGGTCCCAGATTATTCTTCTGTTAAGTACATCAATCGGGTTCTGTCATTCACAAGTAAATACACTTTTTTTGTAAATTGAAATACCCTTTTCCATTATTTCTGAGGTTCGAGAAACTGATTAGCACGCATTTATTTATTGTTTTCTACCCATGATAAAATATTCATTCGCAAGAACCAATATTTAACTGGATTCGTCAAATTACCCGCTTACAACTATATTTGGTTCACTAGAAGTTTGCCTTTTATGCTGGACAATCCCAGTTTTTAACAAAAGTAGTTTAATGAAGCTGAAAACTGTATTCGTCTCTTTTTATGTGTTTACACGATTTCGCGATGTTTACTGTCTGTCTACAAGATCCTGGTGTAAATGTAAACATATATTATATGGATGCATGGTTTACTCAGTTATAAGTTATATTTTGGGGGTGGTTTGTTTTCCACAAATGTGCTTTCATCGCTGTGAAATTCAATCTTCCACGTGGTTGCCAAGTACTTTGAAGTTAGATTGAGCTGACGCAAGCTGCTTAAATAATTCGGACACCTCACAGGCATTAGACATTGAACGTAAATATGAGGGTTTTTACCCAGGGAGTTTTTGACACTCTACGTGGCTATATTTCGCAAGGTATAGGCAGGGCAGGCTGCCAACGGAACGGTTTACCATCTACAGCAGCAAAGTACGGCCGAACCAACGTTTCACAAGTGCTGTCCCACAAAATCGTGTTTACCAGCGTTATTCCATTGCGTTTGGCGCGAACGTGACCTCGTTAGCGGACAGGATGTGAAATCCGCTTACGGATGTTGGTTTATGGGTAAAAGCGGTTTGAATAGTGCAGATAGTATTGCCTGCAAAGTCAAGAGCGACTTGAATGACCGTTTCTGGTTTATTAGCCTTCGTCAGTCAGTCATACCCAACCCCAGCTGGTGTACCACTAAAGGCCCGTACGTACGAAGTCTAAGGCTCTAACCTTTGAGCCAAGTTCTCGTTGTCTTGCCGGTTTAGATCGGAAAATATTGTCTAGCTTTTTCCGACATTGCATTTGAGCTGGTCTTTGGTTTTCTTCCCCTTTTCTTGATGAAGGGCGCAGGAGGATGAGGAAGGACTGAATGCGGTAAATGCTTTACAAGTCTGATATCAATGTAAACTGAGTAACGCATAGATCACTGGCCCCGCGTCCACCTTGCTTTAGGGCACCCGATGGGCACCAACGATAGCGAACGTTAAGTCAAGTTAATTATGGGAAATATAGGCAAATGCTTTTGAACTCCCTATTGGTACACAACAATGAATAAATGCATCGGTACAGCAGAACATTTAAAAAGAGGTAGTTTGCATACATGTAGGCGGCTGCTCACTTGTTCCAAATAATACGACCACATGTGGTGATGTCAGTTAACACGAGCCAGCACGTATAGCTGAACGTAAATAGCAGACAGTTCAAGATTCTAAAGATGGAATGTCATCTGTGGGGTTTTTAGGAGAAAAACTGTCGCTCGTAGGAGAAAAGTATGTGAAAGGTAGGACCAGCATGCTGCTTAGAATGTTTGCGGCAAGCCAGGGGGGCTCATCGCGTTTAATATCGTTATCCGAAGAGTCACATCGTGAGGAGACCGTAGAGTCACGAGAAACCGGCAAGACAACCGGCCCAAGGTTCAAGGAAGTTCAGCGTTGGACTTCTAATTAACAGGTCGTGGGCTCGAGCCTCGTGAGCTGTAACATCCAGGGTTCGGTAGGACTGGCTGATGTGTTAAAAATAACCATTCTTATCTTCTTTGTTTGTGTCGATAATAGCCTTCTGCCTAAATAACTAACTCGGCACTCGAGAGGGATCTTTAAGGCAGTACGGGAGGAGTAAGTTCCGTATTCAATCAGCGAGCTCCCGTTCGTTCATGAAAATTAAATAATCGGCATCTCACAAATACTTAACCGTTATTCATCCTCTACTTTCGTTTGCTACGGTCCTTGTTGAGGGGCCTGGTTCGTTAGCGTCACTGAACTACATATCTGGTCTCATTGATTTAGGCTTCCTTTTTTTGTAAAGTATCCCGCAAATCGAAATTTTAGCCTTCACAGACGTATGCCTACTCGCCCGCGCCGTCGTTGATTTTCAGGTGCTTCCATGTGGGCGTAATGGGCGTTTAGTTTAAGGAGAAACGATAACTTATCTACTCGCTGGACCAGGGAGGCCATGTCTTTGTACATCATAGCATAAGACTATTTATTCCCGAAAAATGCTGCTGACTGTAAAGGGGTGTGTGGCGTTCGGGAGATCGGTGCCAATATCCCTGACTCATCATGCCTTTGTCCGCTAACCGTGCATTTGCAGCGACTGTTCTTGATACGCTCCTTGTCAAGCCTTCCGCATTGTTGCTGCTCGCTTGGGTTGGTGCCTCGTGTTTTGGCCCCCTTGCCTAGCGAGCTTGACGCACTATTTCCTGATTGGTTGGAGGACGTCCAGGATCCCGTTACTCTGCACAGACGCACAGAGCACACATACATCAACTGGCGTCTGTACTGTGAGCAGCTTTTTTCTGCAGAGCCTTTTGTAAGCTCCTTTCCTACAGTGCACTGTCCAACCTAATCGGTCTTACCTGATTTTTGACTTGAGATAACCATCTGTAATTGACGACCACTTCTTTTTGGCGGACGAAATAATTTCTGGGGCCCTGCGTTTCCCCACGAGAGACAGCTTAAAATTATCTCCTGAATAAACCAAAATTCGATTTCGAAAAATGAAGGATTTACTCGGTGTGGCGAACTGGAACTTCCAGTATCACCAACAAAGTGTGCCAGCAGAGTCAGCACATAGTTGCCACGTTGCATGAAATTGTACAACTTAAAATGATGCAGAGTGTACAGTATATATATAGGAGTTAAGGTTAAGACGGTTAACCCTAACACCTACAATATTCGAGGCTCGGTTCCTTAGGATATTGGAGAAGTCTTGGGAAGGCCAGAGTAGAAGGAAGAGTTTATTGTGTACACAATGGAACGGAGAATAGGATGGAAATAGTGTTGACTCGCGGAGTTGTGCGTCCGTTCCCTATCCGGGTGGGCTCCGGAGTGTTGAGAACATCGAGCGTCGCCGGCGCATGCTTTGTTCCGGCGGCCAATAAGGCGGGTGATGTCTAGCCTCGCGTGGACGCGCGACCTTGAGATGGACTGCGATTGGCTAGCGTGTACGCGTGGTCACGCTGTGGCGTACGTGCGCGTCGGCCAAGGGCAGTTAGCGCTTAGCCCCAGGAGACGGTGAGCACACAGGCAGGCTAGATGAGTCATGCATCAGTGGCTGGGCTTGGGTTCCAAGTGGCTGCAAAGAGGCCACTACAAGTGCTCCCCTCAAAGATCGAAGCCCATTGATGAAAGAAATGGAACGAAGGAAGGTTAGTACAGGATAGGGAAGGAGGTACGTACCAACGGCCGGGTTCGAACACCTAGTGTTCGTGTGGTTGGCTTGCGAGAGCCAGGTCGAAGGGATGGTTGTGGCCTACATGAGCTTTTGTTGCTGGCATGCGAGAGGCTGGGTAGTGCCACCAGTGCCGCTTGGGAGGAGGAAAGGTCTTCTCGCGTCCGCGTGGGCAACTAAGTCTGCGGTAGGAGGAAACTTCTCGACTACACGTGCATCGGCATCTTGTAGGAGATTAGTTATCTCGTAGGAGGGAGGTTGGTTGGCTGCTTTGAACTTCGACGGCAAATAATTTTGCCATGTTAGTGTTCACAGAGAGGAGGAAAGGGCGCCGCTGGCAGTAGAAGTAGAATGACAGTTTGGAATGGAGGTCTGGGCATTGGCACTCAGAGCGGGAAACTGCTCCGTGGGATGGGGAAGGAACCAGAGCCTAAGGTCAGTAGGCTGTGAGCGATTGAGCATCTCCCTCTTGCTTCACGACGGGTGTCGGTAATGAACTTCTCCATTTCGGGGCCAAATGAGAAGAAACAGGAGAAATTCAGTTGAAGGCGAGAGCACACAGGCAGGCTAGAGGAGTCATGCATCAGTGGCTGGTCGTGGGTTCCAAGTGGCTGCAAAGAGGTCACTACAAGTGCTTACAACAGAAAAAGTCTTAAGAGGGGATTCTGTGATATGTTTATCGGTAGTTTCCCTTCAATGAATATCCATTTCAGTCGTAAAACCCCATTATGCTACCGAATTCAAGAAGCGTATTTCGGGGAGCTAAAATGCCACGTTTTTATTGATTCGTCCAGTTCTGTCCGGAAGATGCTGTTTTCCCATGCAGAATATTTTTATGAATACCTTTATCGGTTAACTGTGTGCTCAGTAAGCAAAGCTGATGTGCGCTCCAACAGCTTGTCTTACCGAAAGTAATATTGTGGGGACTGTTATGGAAATAAATGCATGGCCATACCGGAACAAATTCTCAGGGGATGACGGTCAAACATCTGGCCCTACCTAGTTCTACCTTCGGTGATATACTCACTTATTTCACTTGGGTTGGCCTACTGTAACATTTAGTGTCACTGACCGCCCTCCGTCACGTTTTCCCCTCGACTTAAGGAATTTTGGGTTGGGGTAAGTTTTCGGCCTAGATGTTTGACATCAGATTTTGGGTATAAATTACTGTAAGGAGTTAGACTGGCAGTTTTGTCCCTTTCAACTAAATATTCACTCACTACCAAACCAAAAACAGTAGTGGGAGGAACGAGGGAGAAAGAGGGAGATAGTGAACGAGAGAGAGAGAGGGAAATACAGTAGAAGTTGGATCAGCAGCAACTGGATTAATTCCACCCGGAACACCTAATCGATACCCTGGGCTTTAATTTTTTACCACCTAATTTCTATTCTTTGTAATTGCGTGCTTGCAATTCGCGAATTATCTGCGCATTCAATAAAACCAATAGCGTAAATACAATTTTACATCTTTTGGTTGCAGAAAATAGCTCTATGCCAGTTTTGTAAGCCCAGTCATAAAACCGCCAACACGATCAGTCTCCTAGTATAGGGCCCTATGCCATCCATTTTCGGCGTGGGACCGCATATTCGATCGCTGTCGAGACCTGCCAAGGGCCGGGGTGCCTCATAGTCAAGCGGGTGATGGTTAATCCATGTTAGGCTTCGGCAATTTAGTTCTAAATCGAAACGTAGACTTTCGTGGACTCATAGCCTTTAATTTGCAGACGCAGTGATGTTTCGTCAGACGTGTCGTGACTCCGACCCTCGGTAGACTTCACGGTTTAGTGCAGACAAGTGACACATATTTCAGTCTGCCTTAGAGGCATACCTTTAAACTGTTATTAAACTCATTCTTGTTTCATGTAAACCTCTAGATTTTGAGCATTTTATTACCTTATCCCTTGGTGTCATTGAATGAAGCCATTTTTGCTGAATACGTTGGACAATTAAGTTCAAAATAAAGCGTATTCTTCGCAAGAAGCACTAATCGAGGCACCGCAGAGCTTTCTAATCCCCCATATGATGCAGCGACGATTCGTTACTGTGAAGAAGAATGAGGTTTGCAAAGGTCTCTTCGGCAGAGGTCGTTTGATTGGGCTCTGCTTTTTTCCAGTTCTCATAGAGAATTCATATCTGCACGGAGTTGTGTGCGCATAAAACTCAAAAATTCGTTCATTCCAAGCCGCTAAGCGCGTCCCCAGAATCTAGACACCTTTCTGAGCGCAATTGGTTGCCAGACCTGTCTAGTAAAATTAGTAGATTTCCAGTCTCCATCAATCACCTCTTCAAGGTTGTCTGTACCAACCTGTGGTGTTTTCTTGTAGAAAGCCATCATCTGCCGAGTCATACGACCATGAAGAATTTAGACGCGTTTGCGGTGAAATTAGAGACATTTGATGACTGATAATCTTGCCATGCACTACGCGCAAAATGAATTTCTGATGGCCTCTGTCCTCTGTCGAGGGAGGTTCATAAGTTTATGCTAGGATGACTTTATTAAATGCCCACGGACACCTGATATAATCTGTTCTTTTAGCATTCTCCTATAATTGTAATCCTTGGACATTTAGAGCGATAACTAAGACGTTTCCGAGTTAGATGCATGGTTATTCGAGCAAGTTATTGCCTTTCAATATCTAGGTCACTCCGTAGGACTGCCGATTAAAGTAAAGCAACAGCAACCAAGAGAAAAAAACAAGTCAATATGCAGAGAAGGCCATTGGTGTCTGAGTGAAATGTTGTTTTAGCAATTCCCCATCAAAGCAATTTGTGACAGAAAAACCACAAGTAAAAGTGAATAGCGTAAATAAAATCTTCCATCGCTTGATTCCCGAAAATAGCTCTATGTCAGGTTCGTTAGTTGTGCCCCACGTCCCAAGAACCTAGACACCTTTTTAACGCAAATGGCTGCAAAACCTGTCTGTTAAAATCAGTCTACCTTAACCAAAGTTTTCTAGATGTCTATGCCAAGCCGTGGTAAGCCTTCTCTTTAAGAAGGCGCTGATGTGCCGATCAGTTCGACCGTGAAGAATTGAGACGCGTTTACCAATAAGAGTGGAGACAATAAATGACTGATAATCTGGCCGTTTACTATGCGTGAAATGCAGTTTTGTTGGTTTATGACCCACGTCGTAGGTTATTCATTAGTTTAAAATACGCTGACTTTATTAAATGACCCCACACACCTGATATAATTTATTCCTTCAGAATTCCCCTATAAGTGATATCTTCAGGCGATTAGCGTATAAACTTGAGCGTTTTCGATCAATATGCATGGCTGGTTTACCAACTGACTGCCTTTCAATGTCTAGGTCACGCCACAGGACTGCCAGTTAAAGTACAACAACAAAAATCTTCAGGAAAAAAACAGCTGACGGTACGCTGAAGGCTATTTGTGACTGAACGAAAGTTTGGTTGGTTAGCTTCGCAGAAAAACAACCTTTGAGGGAAAAAACACAAATATTGGCCTCATAGCTGGCAGACAGAACATTCGTTGGCCACAACATGTGGGAGAAGGAATTTTAACCGCCTCAGTAACCCCGCCCTCTTAATATTATCTCGCCCTTGCCCTAGGAAACTGATGGTGAGGTACTGTGGTCGACGCCCAACATTGCTTTGTGCTGTTTCCTTGTTCAAAGCCAATTACCTCGAGGTCATCCATTTTCCCAGTCAGCGCTTCCAGACGCGTTAACCTGTAGACACTTGCCCGACTTCCACTCGGACACACACACACACTTGCGTCCAGGTTGTCGCGGCTGCTCAAGCGTCACTTGAGCATGTCCTTATCCCCTACCCTCTGCCGACAGAGCCTGTGCCACCATACACGACCCCTGTCGGGTAATGTCAAACACACACCAGTTGCAAAACACTTGAACCTGCTCCGCAGTCCTACTTAAGCAGTTGCCACCACTATACAGTAGTCGCCGGTCATTGAGCCCACGGTTAATAGGCCCAGCCGCGTATTAAGCCCAAATCAGCTTGGGACGGAATTTGACACAGCAAAATCCGCCGGCTAATAAGCCCAGTCGCCGGCTACAAAGCCCAGTTTGCCAACAGGATAAAGTGAGATTTTCATCTTTCTGCGTGCGCAACTGGTTACGCGTCACAAATCATTTTTTTGTTTTTGTTATTACGTTAAATACAGACAAACAGCATTATTTTCTTGTACATAACAAGCTCTACACATAATACAATACGTATGTAATGTATAGTGCCTACCCTGCGTTTGCTAATCAAGAACTAGGACTCTCCGGATAGTGCGTCCGCTGCTTATTAAGCCCAATTTAGTCTGGGCCCGAGGTGGCCTTAATAACCGGCGACTACTTTATACAGTGGCTTATATTATTAGCCACTTCGAGGCATAGACTCGTGTGTGAGCTCAAAAGGCACCATGGACGGACGAGTGTGTCCTCCAAATGATCGGTCTACGTCTATGTACCATAGTGCAGTATGTATGAAATCATTCAGGTTGCAACATGCGTCATACAAGAGTGGGTATCTTGCCATATGCCCTGTCTTTACCGGTTTTACTATCTGCAATGACCGCTGCTACCCGATTCCCTCTTAACTCGTGACGCCACAGAAGAGGTCGCTTAGAGAATAGGACCTCGGACGAAGACAGTTTTGGGCGTGCCCCGTACCAGGCGCAAATGTGCGAGCCTTGCTTTTCATTCTTGGACTCAATCCACGGTGGCTTGACCTCAAAGTCGTCCAATGAGATGCCCGCGTTAGTAGACTAGTCTCATTAGTAGGTTAGCCTCAACACGTCTGGACACAGAACTGCGGTCCAGACATTAATACGGGCCACGCCGCTCTAGCGGAAAGAAAGTGTGGGATACGAAGTAGTCTATTTAAGAACCTAAGATCGGAGTATCCCGACTGTTACGAACTAATAAATAAGAACGAAGTCGTTTGCAGATATAAGCACGCGCTTACTCAACCTCTTATTTAAAATAAAACAAGCAGATGTTTAATGTCACTAAAATGCTCCCCCTCCAAGGAGGAACGGAGTTCGCAAAAAGAAAAAAGTTGATAATAGCAGGAAAACGTTGGAGTTTTAAGCATAGGCTACAAGTTGGTGACGGTCCGGGGAATGGAGATGACGGCCACTGCATGTAAGAAGAGGAGTACGCGGGGTCGGGGAAAATGCAGGGCTGGCAGATGTAAGCGGAGTCTGAGAAATAGTCAGTGGCAATGTGTCAGGTTGAGGTTGTTCGGTTGGGGCCGTTGAAAGATGGTCGGTATAAGCCGCCCTCTCACGATCGACTGAGACCACGTCGGTGCGACCACCACGGACAATCGTAAAATGCTTGTCCGCCCGAGATAGTATTCGAAATGGTCCGTCATAGGGCTGTTGTAAAGGCCGATTAAAGCCGTCTGTGCAGACAAGTACAAAAGAGCATATTCGCAAGTAAGGGTCGGCACAGGCCTTACATTGTGGAGCGTGTGGAGGAACTGCTCGCAGATTTGTCATTGCTTGATGCAATCTTTGCACATAATCCGTGGGATCCATGTCGACTGAGGTTTGAGAATGTCCGAAAAAATCGCCGGGAGTACGTAGGGTAGTGCCTTAAACAAGCTCGACAGCGGAGTACTCCAAACCGGGCCTGAGTGCAGTACAGATACCAGGCAGGCCCACTGGCAGATGTGTAGTGGGCGTTAGCGTCACTGTGAGAACTCATGATCGCCGACTCATTAAGCCAAGGCTGCAGTCACACTGACTGCCTGCACCCTGGCCATCTCTCACCCAATGGCTGGCACGACCTGCTAATACGTGATGTCGCGGTCTGACAAATTGCCCTCAAGGCTGACCGATATGGAGACAAGTTTCGGCGGCTGCCCGGTTTAGTGCCACTAGACCACACTCCGGGTACTGCCCCGAGCGAGGCAGACGCAGGCAGCGTCGTTGGCCGCCGGGACTACACCACGCTCTCAGGTGGCCCTCACGGTCGAAAGCCATGCCTGAACCAGTCTCAACTTCCTCCTATCTTTTCGGCACACAATATATTGTTCCAAACACTCTGACCTTCCCAAGATTGCTCCCAACTCCTAAGGAACCGGACCTGGAAGATCGTACCGCTAAGGTTAAACCTTCTTAGTCTTAACACACCCTTCGATAATTGGTGACCCACGACATGGGATGAAGTCTCATCCTCGGATGTAGCCAAGCTCAATCATCATCCAACGTCCCTCACCTTCAATTGATTTTTTCTTATATCATCTTATGCGACCGCGAAATTGAGAATTTCATCACCGACACCCTGTCGTGAAGCAAGATGGAGACTCTCATTCGTTCACACCATCGACTCCAGGCGATGGTTTCTACCCATCTCAGAGAATAGTTTCTCGTTATGAATGCCAGCACCTAGACCTCCTTTCAAAACTCGGCTCCTACTTCTACTGCCAACGGTATCCCTTCTCCCTGACACGTAGTCAAATTGGCCAATCTCCTACCAGCATGCCGATGCAAGCCTAATCGAGAACTTACCTCCTACCAACATGCAGACTCAGTGGCTCACGTAAACGAAATGACCTTCCTCCTACCAAAGGGCATTGATAGCACTGACATGACCCAGGCATGCAAACCACAGGAAGTCATGCAGATCACAACCGTTCCTTCAACCTGGCTCACATAAGCCAGCAGCAAGAACACCAGCTGTTCAACCCTTACCGGTAGTACGTTCCGCGAGGGCAGTACAGAGTGGGAAATGACCAATCAGCACGTGGGACGTCGTAGATCAACACGTTCCAGATGGCCCATCGCACGCCATTGGTCGGAGTGTTCGAGAACGGCCAGAATCCGATCAATAAGCTAGAGCTGACGAGCTAGGGTGTCCGCCGTTTTAGCAGGCCGTTAATAAAGTCGTTGTTCTCAGAAACCGGCTCTCTTTCTTCTTCTGCCTTCCCGTCAGAGTATAATGAGTCTGAACAGACGGTAGCGTTAATGAAGGTGAGCAGGACAACCGTCCTAGACTATGGTAGATAAGGCTCCAGCCGGCGACTACAAGTAGTGTGAAGTATTCATTCTTCGCCCTCAAATAAGGCGCGTTTCTTACACTTCGGAATACGTGCTACTTATGTGCGTAGGTAGTAGTGTTTATTATTTGAATGTTTGCGTTTACGGTGTCTAGAGATGCATTGCATCAATGCTGCTGAATCTGCGCTTCTCGCACCATCTCAGTAAGAGCAGCTAAGGTCGTTGGTGCTGTAGTTGGTGACGCTAAGAATGCAAGTCGTGATATGGAGGTGCAGGAAGATGTAATCTGCAGCGCAAATGCGAAAGGCTTTACTTTGGCCAGGATACTTGACTCTTTCAAGGGAGGCAGAAGCAGTGGAAGGTCTAGAGCTCCTCAGGCTTATTTCTGCATCCGTGGTATTGATCACTGCTGCCTTTGCTTCTCTCCTAATTGGTTAAGGACTTTCCATCAGCTTTTGCAGAAGTGTTTTCCGCAGATGTAATGTCCGGACCTACAGGGATACTTGAGACCGGGGAGCAGTTGACTTGGAGTGATATTTGACCCACTGCGTCTGCTCATGTTTCAAATGAGCGATAAGAGGTCTGTACAGTGTGTCAGCAACCTCATTGCGTGACCCAACGATGTGGTGGATGTCTGAGGTGAACTGCAAAATGCAGTCCAAATGGGGAATGGCTTCAACTTGTCAGAGTTTGAATTCAAGGCAGAGGAGAGAGGTCTAGGGTCAGAGAAGACGACGAAATCGCTGCCATTGAGGAAGTGCCGGAAGTTTTTCACGGTAATATAAACAGCCAGAATCTCCCGTGTGTATGACCTTTAGACACCATCTCGAAAATGTTTATCGAATCGGCTGAAGATAGGTTCCATGATTAAAACAATTGTGGTAGATATTCCAGGAGTTACACTTGGCCTCCTGTCGTCGATATTGAAAACAAAATTAACCTAACACAAGTTGCTTTCTCTGTTAAGATAAATCTCATATGGGGGTCAGGATTGTAGCCTAGAGCTGGCCTCAACCACTAGTTTGCGCGGACATCCTCTTAAACTGTGTGTGACTGGGGCAAAATTGGACATACTAAAATTCTTCTCTAAGAGAAAAATTCAGGCATGAAACGCTCTGCTCTCGGAAATTGTCATGCCCATCATTGGACACTTCTAAATTAAAGTTAAACCAGTTGAGCCAACATGTCCTCTGAATTAGACCTACGCGACGCCACAGGTCACCGTCGAGTAATTACATGTTATAAAAAACACCTGTTCGCTATTTTTCAGTACTATGTTTGTTTAAAATAGCTACTTACATTTTCCTCGTATACGAATTGATGCAATCGCCTCCACCTCCTAAGCTACACGACCCGACTGCTGAGCATCGTGGTGGGGCCCTATGTTTCGTCATCTGGTCAGTAGACTCGGTAACCAGCAAGGGCGTATGATGGACGTATCTCCGACACTCGGTGATGCTCTCGTGACCTCTGCGGTCTTCTCCTCGTGTGACCCTTAGGATATTGATAAAAACCGTGATGAACCCCTCCTTGCATGTTTCAAACACTCTCAGCTGTAGGCCATCCGATTCACATTTATCCTACCCCCCTCCACCCCACGGGCGAAAGTTTTTCCTTTTAAAATCCCTCAAATGGCATTTTAACCCCTAGAATTTCTGAACAATGCCTATGGAGTTTTTTTACTGTCTGCTCCTTTTATGCAGTTCCATTACTGGTAACGCTACATGTTGTGCCGAACCAATGCATATCACAGCTGAACTGTACCCATAGGGAGTTTAAAGGTGTTCACCTACATTTCCTTGAATAAAACCTGAGCTGACTAAAGTCCTGTATTGATAGTTCTGCCTGCCCTGGAAAATGTCTACTCTTGCCCTTCTGCGAATTTGTTGATAATATATTCCTTTCCTGATTTCAAAAAGCCTCATTTTATTCATTTCACTTAATGAGTTCCCCTAGCTTGTAACGTCTGACAAATAAGAAATGGCCGTGACTGACCCACCGCAATATCTTCAACGTCAATTTATAGGTTGTTAAGTTCAACCCAAGGCCCTGTTCAAAAAGGAACATTGTAATTATTTGACCCAGTGTAGAACCACTTATCGGATAAATACCTCTTTAAGGATTGTGATCTAATGCGAGGAAGGTCCCTCCGCTATTTAGTGAAATTGGTTGGATTGAGGTTTTTGAATGAAGGTTATGTAGTTAGGCCATTTCCAAAATGCAAAATATTAATGGCCTATATTTTTATCTTATCGCAAAGGACTAAGATCACCTTAGTGGGCATTTCCAAATGAAATATGGATGTCAGGACGAGGAATCACTCAAGCCTGTCTGAAGATCTGTAACACTGTATAGTATTCCCCTAGTTTCTAGTCCATCGCTAAATCCCAAAATCCGTCTGGTTGAGAGATAAGAATTTCCGCCAAAGGCTAGGGAAACATTGTCTGTCCTTTCGGTTTTGGAAGCCGTCATCAGTTAGCCAAACCCAACCCTATATAATCAAGCTGCTTGCATAGGTCAGGTTTCTCCCACCGTATGTATGCAGCTTCAAAATAGCGCAGGACATTTCCAACACAATCAAGCGACGATTACGCTGTACGATAGAAAGGACCAACAACGCAGCAAACTTAGTCTTCTTAAGTTCTACCAAAAGTATTCCATTAAAACGGGTCAAGGATGCCCTGCCATTGGAAGCCACCTCAGTATGTGTTTACGAATTCACATGTAATTGCGGATGCAAGTACATTGGGCGCAGGCAAAGGCAACTCGCAGCCAGGGCCGCTGAGCACTTGCCCAATTGGCCTTTGAAGCAAGAAGACAGAATGCCAAGGTCCTCCATTACCAAGCATCTATTAGTCATTCTGTCGACGTTAAAACAGCGTTCCGAGTACTTGTTCGGGCCCGAACAATCCGAATCCAACCCTATATGTTGCAACACCCCCGGCTCGAACCCGTGATGCTCTTACAACTGTGTCATAGTCTCGATATCCCGCCGATTTCGATCGGAAATGTTAGCAGCAGTGGATGAGCACCCAGTGATCGGTTACACAAATCCCTCGTCCCGTGGTACATCGAAACTCACGCTCGGAATCAGCCCGCAGCCGCTCAGTGTCCATTAGCAACACAGAAACCGTAGCCGGTTACAGCGACTTCTGGCATTTTAGCTGTCATCAGCCAAACCCAGGTGCTGCAACACCTGCGGCTCAAAGTCGCTGCCTGTTGCCTAAAAGTCCAACCCTCTAATCACGGAGTCTCTCTCTGGGTGTTAGTCCATTGTAGTTATCTCAACTGGCTGGTAAACTTTAAGACTGATCTATGATCCTCCGATTCCATTTCAGTGGCCTCGCATGCTAAGCCCTACATGAGGTCCCACGATTGCATTCCTAGCGTGCCTCCGGGGCAGGCTGCATGGCTATCTCTCGTGTCCACTAAGCACGTGTGCACCAGGGCGTGTTAAGGGAAGGTAAAGATCACAAACATTTGTTCAACCTCTCTTTGTCCTAACTGGTCAATCACTTTTCAAGGCCGTTTCACAAAAGACCTTATTGCGGTGACTGTCTACGCTCAGACCACTCCCCAACCCGGCGACCTCATTGCCGGTCTGCAGACTCTGGATCCGGTCCACTTAAGGTTGGATTGTGACTCCGTCCCGGCCTGCTCACTGCTGGACTGCATTCTTCCGGAAGTGAATTACCTCTTACTCCACTCTTTCTGCACTTAATTTAACTATTCCTAACACCCTGGCCTCCGAAGTCTTATTTCCTTATTTAATAATTCATGGCCTTTTAGATACGTCTATCTTCTGTTATCCAGCCGGACTAAATCGTATCCTTCATTATGCACGAATACGACCCCCTGCCCCATTGTTGGGTTCTGCACAACAGTAACAGCAGTATTGAAAAGCTTGCTGCCACAGAAAATTGAATTCTTGCAGGAAAATCATATGAAGCGACAACAGGAGACAGCCTCTATTCAGGCATGTGTTTTAGAGTCGGGAAAAATAAGCACGGACAGGCATAGTCAGGAGAAACACACACAAAAAAAACAATAAAATATGTGGCAATAACACTATCAAACTCTGCATGCACTACTCGCGATTGAGACTGATGAAAGCGTTCCCTGCAAGGGTATAGAAAACTGGATTAGCTACTAAAGAAGTTGGGCAGTCGCCGGAAGTTGATGGAGTAATGTGGAAACTGAGTTTGAAGGAGGATGGAATAAGTTGGGAGCTGTAAGGCCTAGGCTGACTGTTTGTTCGGGTCTGGTGTGTGGACTTGGAAGTCCGAGAAAGTCGGACGAATACCGGGAGTAACTATTGCGCGGCATCGCTGAAATTGGAAGGAAAACAGGAAGCTTGACGCTTACTGAGGTTATTCAGTGAGGGTAATGAGCAATGCCTTTGAAATGTTCTACTTTCACTTTGAGTAGCGAATTAAGGAAGAGCACACCCGAGCCGGTCTTGGAGATGATTGGCCAGTTTGGCTAGCCTTGATTGTCCGACTGCCACTGATATGCATATACAAGTGCGCACAAGCTCGCACTATGGCGTGCAGTTTAACCATATTCTGGAAGGACCAACTTCCATGTTTTTATTTCTTACAGTTGCAAATAATCTCAATTTAGCCGGGACTACATAAGGTCATCGTTTCTCGAAAGCGCGAATATTGTACCCTTCGCTACCAATGCAGTCCCAACAGCTTCTAGAGGCAAACTTTGAAAAGTTTTTCCTAACTTTAAAATCCAATCATAAGCACTTCCTGCGTCAATTCACGTAGGGACTGTATTAAGAGGTGCTTTTTGCCTTTGACTTGTAACTACGACCTTCTTTGACATTTCCAGTAACCCTTTTTTCGTTAAATTCCGCCAATATAAGCTCGCTTTTCCCTTTTTCGTTAATATCCACTATTAAACGTTTGAGGTTCCCTCAATTGGCATCAGTATCCTGGGCGACAGGCGTTTATATCGATGAATTTGATTTATTTGAGTATGTTTAAACAGATAAAATTCTTTATTTTCATATTTTTGATCATTTTCACGCTGATTAAATATTCATTTACGCTCAATTACCAAGTATTAAATTTCCGGTAGAAGCGAACATGCGAGTCCCAGGAAATAATTGAGAAGAAGACAAGTCGATCGCTGGGACAATACTTTTATTCGCCTGACATTTCGATATCCGTCGTGGATTCATCATCAGAGACATTAGCAGAAAACAGTACCCATCTCTGCTATTGTCTTCTGCTAATGTCTCTGACGATGAGTCCGTGACAGAGCTCGAAACCTCAGGCGAATAAAATTATTGTCTGAGCAATTGAGTTGTCTTCCTCTCAAGTATTAAATGCTTGACTACAAAATATGTTAGACAGGTGGGCGGGGGAATAGATATTAAGGGAGCCTTGCAAGACAGTTTTGCCGAGATTTCTGCTAAAAGTTGGTATCATGGTCCGCCCAAACAAAAATATGTTGGGATGTACTCCAAGCAGCTGTATCCCATTATTTCATCTGTGAAACCTGAAAGTAGAAGTCTTGCATAACTGAGACAAGGATGACCTAAATGCCTTTTTGCACAGGTTGTTGGCGCTATAAACTGCAAAACCCGGGGCATTTTAACGTACCTTTATGTCATTCAAGTACAAGACCTCAATGCTACCCCAAATATCGGCTTATTTTAAGCGTCTACCTGCCTCGAAAAGTTTCGAAAACGTAGGCTAAATACTACACCAATCGTTAAGGCTTTCCTCGCTCGCAATAAGCGAAGAAAGCGCATAACTAACCTGAATGTGGCCCTATGCAAAGTGCGTCGTATTGCTGATTAAAACTTGTGTTATCTCTTTATTTTAGGTTTACATTTCAACCTTAACAAATCATCCACTTCGATAACGATAAATTGACTTTTTCTATTAGGTATCGTGCATTTCGCCAAGTGGGTTCCTGGTTTTTCAAAATTCACCTTTGTAAATATTATCTGTTGCGCAGGTACTGTTCCTTGGACTCAAAACCTGAAGGTTAAAATTAAGTTTCCAGTCGTTCGGAAAATGCTTGGTGTCGCAATTTGTTTTATCCGGGGCTACGCCCACTTACTTTAGTGGAGCGGGTATGCTATCCTTACTACCGACGATATTATGGATTCTACAGAGCTTTAGTAATGTTTATAAGGAAAATGAAACGCAAATCTAGGAAGAGCTTACCTGGTAAAAACTTCCTTTCGCTCGCGCGAGGCTGACCACCATAAAGATTGGAATCATGGAGATGGAGGAGAATACCAGGAGCCAGGAGACGCCTCTAACCCAGCCATTTGCAATAACTGTCTTTCCCATGACTGTGACCTCCACTTCAGTGTGGAAAAAGATATTTAGCACGAATATTCCCTGGAATTAAAACACAAAACTGCGTGTGAACTACATGCATATATATGAATTATCGCAAATTGGAATAAAGGGAAACCTGCTGGCATGGCTCATAGATTTTCCTACAGGGCGATCGTAAAGTGTGTGCATCGGTGACTCTAAGTCAAACCCTACATCTGCGCTGAGTGGCGTCCGCCAAGGCTCTGTCTTAGGGCCACTGCTCTTCCTTATCTATATCAACGACTGTGTCGACGATCTTGGTTGCAGTGACGCCATATTTGCTGATGACGTCAAACTCTGACGCCAGTGCGAAAACAATTCAAATGACTTAGCAGCTAGTCTGCTCGTTAACTCTTGAATTTAAACGTTATTAAATGTGTGTTTTTAAGACTCCGGACTAGAAGAACCAAAGAGGGGAATGATTCTTTCCAATACATTTTCGATGGGCTACCCTTTAAAATGTTTACGAACAGAAAAACCTCGATGTTCTAATCAACTCCTCGCTTAAACCATCTTCACAGTGTTTTAAGGCAACTAAACGCTTGACACAGGTGCTGATTGCGATCAGACAGGGATAAATCCATATCGACAAGGAACAGTTCAGAAAAACGTATGAAGCGTTTGTTCGGTCCCACTTGGCGTATGCTATCCAGGCCTGGCGTCCGTGGTTTAAGAAGGATTATCTGCCCCTAAAACGAGTGAAGACGAGGGCTACAAAGATGGTCAAGAATCTTGGCTACCTGCCTTATGAAGAAAAATTAACTGAACTTGATTTATTTCCCCTCAATTACGAGCACTCCAAGGTGAACGCATCCAAACCTACCGAATTGTCAGAGGTCATGAGTGCGCCCTAGCATTTGATGTTTACTTTGAATTGTCTCGGACGGATCATGTGCGGGGTCATCCCTTTAAACTGTAGAGGAAGCCGGCCCATATGGACGTTCGACGAAACGCCTTCTCGCAGAGGGCCATTGGAGCGTGGATCGGACTCCCTGACGTGGTGGTCCTCTCAGATACTGTTGACACTTTTAAACGCAAACTTAATTCTCATTTTCTGAGAAACTGTGACAGAAGAAGAAGACTCGATCGCTGGGACAATATGTTTATTCACCTAACTTGCCAGTTTGAAACATTACGCGTTTCGCCGCCTCCGTGTTCAGCGCCGGCTTGTATCTCACACTCCTCGGCAACACGTTATTGTCAAGACATCTGTGCAGAAACCGGATCTGCGAATAGGTTGAGGCCTCATGAAAGGTAAATGTTTCCCATCGTCGGGCCGATCTAAGCGCGTCGCGCCCAAATAATTTGCCAATACAAGCAAACATCCGTGTCCCAGGAAGCAATTGAGAAGAAGAAGAAGAAGACTCGATCGCTGGGACAATATGTTTATTTATGTCTAGGCGAATAAACATATTGCCCCAGCGATCGAGTCTTCTTCTTCTCAATTGCTTCCTGGGACACGGATGTTCGCTTGTATTGGCAAACTGTGACAGATATAATGAAAAAAGGGGTTGTCGCAGCAGTTTGCAACTGACTCACACCTACCACTGATGTTAAGCCTACATTTGTAGTATGTACTATTGTTAAGGTTGAACTCTTTTGTATTTTTAGATATTAATAGGGAACTTGAGGGCGAAAGC
>JAYGXS010000288.1:0-34220 GCA_036362985.1 Ligula intestinalis
GTTGGGACAACTCGTTGCTGAAACGCAAATGGTTGGCAGGTAAGTTTAACAAAGCAGCATTAAACTTACCTGGGGGTCGCTTACCTTGAGGTCTCCTGCGTGGCTGAAGACGGATCCGCATCTTGGAGATGATGAGACGATGATCGGTATCACCATCGGCTCCCGGCATTGCCTTTGTCACCAACACGTCCTGCTGGTCGCGTCGCCGCACGAGGATATAATCCAGAAGGTGCCATTGACGAGACCTGGGGTGCATTCAGGTCGCCTTGTGCTGCAGCGGTTGACTGAAGTAGGTGTTGGTCAGTATGAGACGGTGCACCGCGCAGGTGCGAAGGAGGAGTAGGCCATTGTCGTTGAGTCCTCGGAGGCCGTGGGGTCCGAGCACTCCTCTCCAGGCGGCGTGGTCTGTGCCGACGCGGGCATTGAAGTCACCAAGGACTATCAACTTGTCCGCCTTCGGCACAGAGGCCAGGAGGGCGTGCAGATCCTCGTAGAACTTGTTCTTTGTCTCGTCAGAGCTGGTCATCGGAGGAGCGTAGACACTAACGATGGTGGCGAATTTGCCACCCCAGAGAGGCAGGCGGAGACTCATCAGGCGTTCGTTGATACCCTGCGGCGTACAGGGTAGTCGTCCTACGATGTCCTTCCGGATGGCAAAGGCGACGCCGGCCTCGCGTCGCTCTGCCGTCGGACGGCCCACATAGAAGAAGGTGTAGCCGGCACCCACCTCTTCTATGGAACCTTCGCTGGAGAAGCGGGTTTCACTGAGTGCGGCGATGTCCACCTTGAAGCGCGCCAACTCCTGGGCGATGAGCGCTGTTCTCCGTTCCGGTCGAATGCTCCTCGGGTTATCTAAAAGGGAACGAACATTCCAAGCGCCGAAGGTGATAGGACTTACTTGAGCTCCCTGAGCTGTCGTCCTGTGAGCTCTGGGAGCTGTCCTGCGGGAAGGAAACGGGTAAGAGGGAGGGTGGGGAAGAGAGAAGTTTTGATTTGCGTTTGTAGTGTTTCGACCGCGTGTTTGCATTCTGTCAGCCACGGTCAACTGGCAGATGTCGCAACCCAGCGTGTTTGGAGTCCACCTTTTCTAGGTCCATCAACCCTCTTGCGAGGGGCAGCAGCGCTACTCCACAAAGGGACTGCCGGTCACCCACAACTGCTGCCGAACTGCACCATGGGCCGCGAGTGTTTTGGTGCCGAACGACCACTTGGCTGCGAGCCTGCCTTCAGCTTAGCTGAGGACTTTTAGGGGGGGAGCATTTGGGAATTAGGGGGTGGGAGCAGCAGTAATTATCTTAGTAGCAGTAGCGGTGAAAGGGGCTGTGTCTTACATATAAATGAAAGGCGTTCTAAAGCTACGGCATCTGACTGTGGGTAGAACTGCTGCTATGAGTTAGGTGTTATTGATACTACTGTGGAGGCAAGCTCTGTGAGGATAAGAGTGCTAGTCATGACGGTAGGACTACTATTTGAGTAGGAATCGCTACGATGGAATAGGCTCACTTTAAGAGCACGGTAATGGAATGGTATAGGTATGGTTGTAGAGTCAAGACTAGGAATATCAGGCAAAGTAATACATAACAAATAGCAAGCAGAAAAGTAATACGATAAACTAGATGTAACAAGTGTAGCAAGACTGTAAACAAGCGAGGAAAGTGAGCAGTAAGGTTCAAACAGACAATGGTACCGTTTGCAGTAAGTAGCACCCTTTCACCAACTACGTCTACTAGGATGCTTACCACTGCAACCCGGGGACATACCGGGCGTGGGGACACACACACCGGAGACCCTCACTTGGTTTAGCCCGCTGATCGAGGCGGGGAGCCGGGGGGTGGCCGCCAGGCAAAGCCTAGCTCCCGGGAGCCACAGGTGAGAGTTGGATGCCAGCCAGGGACGCTAGGCGTAGCCACCACCTACGCGAGGAAGATGATGCGATCTGCCACGACCTTCACGTTCAACCCCCAGCTGGACACCCCAGACCCCCCCCCCACACACACACACACGCACACGCACACACACACACACGCACACACGACAGTTCCCCCGTCGATTTCGACGATGGGCACCACGCGCTCCAACAAGCCGCAACAAGCGCTGAAGCAAGCCGCAACTGACATAAAGGCGAGCTGGGCAAGCAACACGAAAGCAACAGCAAGCAGGAGCAACGCAGAGAACTGGCACGAGAGAAAACAGGAGTGTAGGCAGACTCGCGCAGTATCTACCCGCTCGCTCGCCACTCCCACCTCCGTATTCGGTGTAAAGACAAAGTGAATAAGACCGGGGATGAGGGAGGGTGTAGATGGCTGGCGCGATAAACACTCAGCACGCGCACACTTGACACAACCATCTCGCTAGGTATGCTCCCGACTGCGCAGGAGCGCCATAAAGGCCACATTAAGAGGGAGCTATTGCAGCCTGACTCTCAGTCCACCCTCTCCTCCCGTATGCACACACAGCTACACGCGTAAAGAAGGAGCAGCTACGTGGGGGCCCGAGTTTTCCCGTCAGTTGGCAGACCCTCCAAGCCACGGCTTTTAGCGCACCGTGATAGATTCAGACGCATTCAGATTTATTTTAGTGAGGGAAGAAACGCGCCGAGGTCGACCTCACTCTCTCCCCCACCGCATAGTGACCACCTAGCTTTTCGGGCACCCACAGTGGGGCCTGAAACCCAGTGGGAGCGTGAGTGCAGTCACAAACAAAGAATCAGAAGTGAGAGAAAGTGCCAGCGCCTTCCAGGCCGCAGGGACAGTGGTTAGCTGAAGACTGGCATTGCATGTGCAAACAGACCATTGGATATCAGAAGGGTGAGAGCAGCCCTGCATGAAGCCTGGGCCAACACCCTCCTCAGAGGGGTAACAAGTCAGTCAACGACTGAAAGGCACTAACCATGCTCCGTCGTCGGTTTACGTCCGTGGGTGGGGCTGAAATGAGAGCAAGAGACAACTGGTGAAGTTTGCAATTGTGGGCGTGTAACTGCAACTCTTTATCGAGCAGCAGATGAAACACATCGCTCTAAACCGATTGGCTGCCATGATCCTGGCCTCAGCTTTGCCCGAATTTTGGCACGTGGGCCAAATTCCGCGCATCCTGCGCAGACCGTTCACGGCAGACTGGTCGACACAGTGCTATCAGGAGCGTCACAATGTTGCACTGGAATGCCAGTCGCCGAGGTGGCGCAACCACCATGCTCGTTTGTCGTCTGTCGCATCTCTGAGGGTACAATTTGAAAATTCCGCCTGATTAGCTAGCCGTATTTACCATTTTAAGTTTATTGAAGTTGACCAGGGTTGCAGTAGGTTGGGGAGGCAAGGGTGATTATCGTCAGCGGCCTGGATTGGAATTAAACAGAACGGCATAAATGTGTGGGGGAAAATGTCAGCCCCCACATCAAACTTTGCAAATGCTGCACCCATTTTTTTCCATTACAATATGACATTCGTTCACTTTCGAATACAGTACCTCCTCGATAGAAGACATAGAATAGGCTAGGGTTTCCCCCCAATTGAGGCAGAATCAACGCTTAAGTAGGAGGTGCATTACCACCTTGCAACACCAAATCTTTTGAAATACGCTTATAAATCCTACTATGGACCACTTGCTTTGCTACTACTGAAGTGACTTTGGTGAAGCTTTAGGCAGTTAATATATGTCTTCTTTCCGTTCTATGCAATTTCGGAGTTAATACATCTTTAAGTTTGTTCGGCCAAGCAACCCAAGTCACTGTAGATATGTGCAGTAAGACGGAAATTCGGAGATCTGAGTGATGGAGGGATCACCAGTTTGACAACCACTGTTTAGACTGTTTGCCCTTACAAGGAAGAACTTAATTATCGCTGTTGGGGAGGCACTACAATATGATATTCGTGAGTGAGAAAATATTTCACTTTATTACACTTTTAAATGGGTACAGTAGATTCCCTATCTCAGTTAATTTCGAAGGAAAGTCTAAAATGCGCTTCCAATTCGAACAAGTGACGTAAGTGGGATTTTTATATCGATTATGGGGAAACCGGATCTCAAGATACTTCGGCCACGGCGGAATACCGGTTTTTGAAGGAGCTTCTTTATAAGGACATTGAGAAAGAATGAGAAAAATGTATGCTTATTAAGTAGCCATTCATTTACAGAGTATGCTTTTTGCGGGCAGTCAGAATTCTGACTGTTTGCAAGAAGCATACTCTGTAAATGAATGGCCACTTAATAAGCATACATTTTTCTCATTCCTTCTCAATGTCCTTATAAATTCAAACACATTTTATAGAAAACATGTACCCTAGCAAATTTCGCCTTATTCAAAGTTTACACTCGACGAAAGAGTATCTTGAAGTTTTAAATAAGTTTATTATCATGACAATTGTTAAGACCGTGAAAATTTTATGCGTCTATACATCTGTTCATGTTGCCTTTAAATGATGCAGAACGATCCACATCTATTGCAATATTTTATGAGCTTTATGTGACCTCTCTCTCGTAGCTTAAAGAATGTATGATTTGTTCTAGTTTGGGAATCTTGAAAAACCTGGAATTCCTAAACAACGGAATATTACTTGATAAATCGCAATATGTCGTATTTTTAACAAGATATATTGCTGAAAGACTTTAGGGGAAGTAGCTTGGGCTGCTCTAGCGTAACAGGGATTTTCTTATAAAAATCCTTCGATTTCATGAGTTAGGGCACTTACTGCTACTGACCAAAGGTCCCAGTTTCGAATCTCTGGAGCTTCAATCCTTGATATTGGGTATGACTGGCTGATGACGGCTAACAAGCTCGAAATGGCCATTTTAGTCTCTCCTTGCTCTTTCGGATCCATTTGATCCTATCCTCATAGTCGCTATGTGACTGCTTACGCGGGCTCTATTTGTGAGCTCCTAAGCAAAGCGGAACTTAATTGTTCCTCTACCAGGTCAGCGAGGCTCATACCCTCATCACTTAATTTAAGTTGGTGTGGCCATCAAATTAGTGGATGTGAGTCCGAGAATATGCTTCGGGAGCCATATGTTCGCGTTTGGACAACGGCTAATAGGGTCATCGTATCCGTTAGTCCATATTGGTATATGTTTGCCTTGGATGAGTTTCTACTGCCCTGCTACAACGAGTATGCCATCTCTCACCTAACCAATAGCCCTCCAAACACACACACACACACTGAGTAGACTCCCGCTCTTCTGTATGCGATAACGGACTTTAACCCCTCCCAAATTACCGCGTTTAGACGTGAACTCCCAAGTAACCATTGGCACAGCGACCAACACACATTTGCCTTTTGTTTACTACCAAGTAAGTGACTTATGATCCGGCTGACTGAGACGCTAGAGCTGACAAATGTTTGAAGGCCGTCCTGGTGAAAAATAGTTGAGTAAACTATTCCAGTTTGAAAGAACAGTAGTAAGACGGTGACATTTGTTGGCTTGAGGTGGCATGGTAAAGACTTTAAAGCTAGAAGTGCCAAAAGAAAAATCTCACCATGGGTGAAAATAGTTGTTTCAGTATTAAGGGCTCACATTTCGCTAATATATTTGAAAGCGAAAGCAAGCATGCAGCACTTTTCGCATGCATACTTTAAATGAACGCAGTGTGCCTTCGATTAATTCCTCCACTCTCCTTTTCTCTCGCATTCGCTCAATTACGTGAAAATACTTTTACCTTACAAATTGATACTGTCTGACTTGGACCTCCTCATCTGGCGGACAGGATGTCGATAGGGTTGTAGGCCTCACACTGATCAGGTTACGGCACCGGTTCGTCCTGCTGGGCTCAATATAAAGACCCACAGACCGAAGCACAACCACTTCGGGACTTTATATTGAGTACCAAGGCACGAAAAGATGAGGAGGTCTCGTAACCTAGTCGATGTGTGTCGACTTATTATAGTTGATATACCGATCAATACCGAGAGCGCAACGAGCCCGTGGCTCAGTGGTTGGAGCTTTGGACCAATAACCAAAAGATCGCGGATTTGAACCTCAAGTGTCCTCAGACCAGGGGTTTGGCAGGGCTGACTGGCGACGGCTAATGGCCAGACATTGTCTTTCCAGTCTCCATGGTCTTGGTCGATAATCTTACTCTGCAGAAGATTGGTGAACTGAGACTAGCTCGAAAATACTTGTTGTTTTAATTATGACTACTTACAATGAATAAGTACAGCTTCAAGTAATACGGATAATTGATGCTTAAATTACGGTAGGATTGGCCTTCTGATGGTAATCCTCAGGGCGCATCATAGATTGCAGGTCGCAATCGTCAATGGCTAGGATCACTCGATTTTGTTTGTTGTTTTGTGATGAATGGAGCGCTACGGTGGTGTGTAGGAGGAATTGTTCGAAAGGCTGGCTTGTTACTGATGATGATAATCTTGTTAGGCAGGAAGCAAAGTTTGCGGGTGATGGATGGATGCAAAGTAGATTGGATAGTTGGGGAACATATTACTGGAAGATGGGCATGTGAAGTTAACGACCTTTGGAAAGAACATACTTGGGTTGGTGTGTCGCAGCGGATTCATCAAAATAACCATATATTAGCTTCACATTAGAGCGACAAATGCCAAGTGAGTGTGCACTCTGCTGGTTATTGCGTCAAGTTCTGAGGATAAAAATTGTGAACCTTCTCAGCGGTCGGACTGCTTTAAAAGGCCCTGTTCGTCTCGGGATCGAGATTAACCCAAAGGTTACGCAGTAGGAGGCAATGAAACAAATTTTCCGCATTAGCGTGTGGTGACTCACTCCATATAGGTGAGCATCTCCGAAAGTCCACTGCTGGTAACGCGTGCGGCCGCACTGGATGCGGAATCTGCAACAGCCAATCACAGATCCTCGAAGGTTGGTCTCTCCCGCCGGCTAATAGGACGCAGGCACTCCTAGGTCGATGCAGTTTGTCTGGCCAATAACCCTCAAGGCAACCAGACAATGCCCGCTCTCGCTGCCGTTAGCATGCCTGCTGCTAAAACCGCACTTGCACTCGACTGGCTCTCCTGGCTAGTTGTATGCTGTGCAAGTCAAATCTCTGTCCATCTATTCTCCTTTCCCTTGTGTACACAATATAGTCTTCCCACTACCTTGGCCTTAACCTATTTCTCTCCTGCACTAAGTAACCATGGTCTGAAGATCGCAGTTGCTGGGTTTAACTCACTTAACCCCCTCTGATAAGCGCACAGTACGTGGTCATCGACGTGTGGGGAATTGGCCCCTAGGCACTTTTAACCAGACTACCACCCTTCAAAGAGCATCTTCTTGGTTTGTAACTTGATCTCACTTCCAGTACACTCATTCCAATCAGTCAACATGAGGTTGAAGCGAACTGCCTGAGTATACAGCCCCGGTTCATATCGCTCGTTATGGTATAGGCATGCAAGATCGAGATCTTATCGAGTAAGCAAAAAGTTATGTTGGCGAGCAATTGTTTTCGGTCATTCATTATTAGGCCGGTACATGACATGGGGAATGAAAATGGTCAATTAATTGCAGCGTTTATATGATTTTCAGGCGGAAAACTTATGCGTACTCTTCACTTACTCCCCCCTTCTATGAATGGGAGGTAAAAACAGACTACCGATTCAGATCACGTCGATGTACATGTATTCTTTCCCTTGGTCCTGTGGAGCGGGATATATTGGCCGAAAAACGTGGCGCCTGGAGAAGAGAATATGCGAGCACATACCAGCGTGGTTCAGCAAAGGAGAGCATAGACCAATCTCAAGCTCAATCCTCACCCACCTAGTTGATACGAACCACCATGTGGACGCGAGAGAAGCCGTCCGGTTCATATACCACACGCCGACACAATATTCCAAAGGCCTACGCAAATGGGTGCTAGCCAGAGCAGAGGCAGTGGCCTTATGGTTAGCAAAACCCACTCTATGCTGTCAAAAGGCGCTCGTACAAGCAATCTGTCTCCCTTGGCCGACTGCATGCGGAAATCCCAAGCTTCCTGAAGCCATGTCATCCTAAAACACAGAAAACGAAGCCCCAGAGAATAGTCAAGCGCAAGCGGTGCGGTTGACATGCAGACCTCAATCCACTGACCGTGAGAACACCCCCCTGTATTCTTTGCGCATCGCAACCAACGTCATATCCGCACTGACACCCGCGGTCAGGAGACGAGATGCTTAATTACACCCCCCCCTCCTCATCCACCCTCCTCCCTCTTCCCAACCTGACGATCATCTAAACGCAGCAATTAACTGACCATTTTCATTCCCACTGTCATGTACCGGCCTGATTATGAATGGCCGAAAACAGTTGTTTGCCAATATGACTTTTTAATCGTAAAATGGGAATTTTCACAGAGCAAAGCAAAGAAGCATTTCGCAATTAATTGTTTTTCCAAGCATGCCAAAATATCCGGACACCCGAGTTACTCCCACATATAGTCAATAAATCAGAAACTTTTATAAAATTAACGAACAGGTTATAGAAATAAGTTTAGATTTCTTGTAGACAACGAATGGTTAGCTCATGCCAATGATTCCAGGTTTTTAAAGGAATCTACACTGAGTTTTCAGAAAAAAACCTCTCATTCTGGATTGAAGATTGAACACCTAGACTGTGTGTGGGGGAGCAATCAAATGATGCAAATTTCGAGTTTTCTAAGTGACTATGGGACCTTGGGGGTGTTCTTGATTTCGAGAGGATTTTTTTGAATTCGTGTCGTCATAAAGAAATAAGTTATTAAATCCAGTATGGAGGATCACCAAGGTTAACCTTGATCCCAATCTGTGGAAGTCAGTCGATCATCCCCCTAGGTACCGATGCTAGACAACTGAGGATATTATCAACTCCTTCAGAAAAACTTCTAAAAGTTTCAGATCTATCTGTAGGCAGAGTAGGGTTAGATATTGACAAAGACAGGAGCTTGGAATGACAGTGTGCGGCTCATTGGGCATCATCAGTTAACCATGCCTAAACCCAGGTCTGGATAATCTGACATTCGAATCCTGATTCTTTGACCATTGATCGTTTTCAAGTTCAGACGTCCACCAGTTATTCATGAGTCCCTTGTTCTGCAGATTGCGGTCTCAAATATTAACTTTGATCTAGGGGGGTTCATCGATCAGGTCACGGGACTTGGCTGTCCCTTAGGGCTCAGTTTAATGCCCACGCAACGATTTGCACAGAAGGCAGTAAAGGAAGGACAAAGTACGTCTGTAGTGCTGGCCGATTTCGGTCTGCAGATCACTTTAATGGCTGCTTTCCTGTGATAATTGTCTTCTCAAAACCTTGCATTCCATATCCAAAAGTTGCTGTTGCTGCTGGGGCCAACACCTGAATAAAAAAGCGTTTTGTTTGCAGGAATTCCCTCGTTATAGGCGTTGGTTACGCTCGGGCTGTATATTGAGTTTCTCCTTTCTTGCCAGGATAGTCAGTGGTTTGTTCATGCTTGGTTCCAAGTATTTATGTAATAGTCTTATCCATAATTGTTTGCATCCTGTTCAAAACGTCTTCAGTGTGTTCGTTCCTTCCTACATTCCGATACTACAGCTTTTATTCCAGCAATGACCAATTAAAACTCCTCCCGACTTGTCTATTTTCTTCTGCTATAAGTCATCACAATTATTCATTAAGCGCCAGAATAACAGGCATCTGTACAGGAGCACACTTGTCTTGACTAGCTCCAGCTTTCAGCCTATGGAACAGCCAATCACAGGCCAACTCAAATGGACCTCAATGCGGTGACTTTCCTCAGGCCGGCACTTCGGGCCAAGCTGCCCTAAAAGATGGATGGCTGGTCAGACAGTCCACGTATTCCTGCTTATTCTTCATTCCTTCTGTACAGAATATACTGTTTCTACTACTCTGGCCTTCCTGACTTCTCTTCATTTAAGGAACCGGGCCTGAAGATTATAGTTGCTAGGGTTCAACTTATTTGACCCCCTGTGATAGATCTGCCCTTGCAGAATGTGTGCTATTCAAACAGAAATACAAAATTCGAATGGTAGTTAATTCGTAATGTAGTTGGGACAGGCTGCACTGTCTGTGAAATTAATACTTCGCTTTTCGTATTTCTACTCCCGGAAATTCGGTTGTCCTGGGCGATTCATACATCTCTTACGTCAGCTCCACGACGGGATGCTAGCGCACGGCACTGACAACAAGACAGTCTCTGACCAATGGAGTACAGCAGGACGGCGTACTGGCTTTCATCCCCCCTCAGTCATGCTAATGGACGCTCAGCATAATGAGCGTCCCGAGATACGCGTCGCATAGAAAACTGACGGGCACCTCTCCAGAAGCACGCGCGTGCTTACGGCTACAGTCACCGACCTGTTCTTCGTGTACGCCCGCACGTACAACACTGCGATGGACGAGGACATACATATCAGCATATTTGAGGGAAATATAGGTGGGTTGCCTTTAAACGCGCTAGTTGTATATGCATGTTGTGATGTTAAAAATATAGTGTTAGGCGTTTTGCCTGACCAAATGTCAGCAACCGTGCAAGCTCTCCTGAGGTGTCATGCCTGCCGCTGACTGCCACAATGATTCCTTTGCCAATGAGGACTGCCTTCAAGGTCATATGCCATTGTGGTGATTATGCCCGCCAAATGACTGCCCACAGACAATGACCTTAAACCGGACACGCACGCTCGCGAGCATACGCACCTGCCAACCGGTCGCAGTTCCTCAATGGGCCACTTAGGTTCGCCACGGCAGGCAACCTTACCCCATGTGCCCAATGAGGCCATAAGCGAACGCGCTTGACAGTCACTTAAAAGTATCTGTCACTTCTCAGAAAGTGAGTTGTACACGGACTGCGAGGACACTGCCAGTCCGCTCCGGAATGCCGGGGCTTGCCCCGAGGCGGGACAAACAGCGCGTTACAACATATAGCACCTCACCTCATTGATGAAGCCGAATGATAGGAGCCAGTGGCATGGAACAAAGATGAGAGAGAGAGAACAGACAGGGAAAAAGGTGATTGGAATTTTTGAAGCGAAAAGACTTTCGCTTTTTGGGAGGAGGGTCAAATAATGGGGGCATCGGGATCATCACCGAAGTGCGGAAGATGTGACCAGATACTCCTTACTGATTGCAGAGTCTGCCGAAAGGAGAACGAAAACAGAATGAGACTGATGGCGATGATGAGAGGCAGTAAGCAATACGTTTTGCATGAGTAAATTAGTACATAAACAAACGTTACTAGAATCTAGAAAGCATAGTATCGTATAAACTGGAAGGCAGGCATCCCAAGTAACGTAATTTCAAGCAAAGGTGTCCTTTGGAGAAATGGGGAAACTTTATTTAGTGAATTTTTGACACTGGATCCCCAGGTGGTCATCAGACTTGAGAAAATTGTGTGAAGAACAGTTAAAATTTTGAAGGGTTGCGTAGTATATTATTGCATTTTCGTCGTCGTTTCCATCGGTCAGAGAATTTTAGGTCGGTTCTACTATAAAACGTAATTCTATAAAACAAATACTACTACAATATATCAAGTAGTATTCTTATTGTAATTTTCGGTGTCACGTTGACAGTGGTCAGTTCGTATGATATGCGCACTGCGATATCGATCTAGCTTCCACATAAGAACCTGTAGGGTTTCCGAAATAGCAACATTCAGAGGTAGAGTATCCCTAGCTTCGACCACTTTTTTGGAGAAAAGGAACTTCAGAATGTCCAGCATGGCTCCAGTCACACGTTCTATGAAAGGATGATCCCTCAAGTGCGTTTTTTTTGTTAACTCGAAGAAATATTCTGATACAAGACAGCAGTCGTGAGCATGTAATATGCGGAATTTTAGTATGACAGTAGGTGCACTATCTCATGAAATCCAACGATTTTTACAAATAACTCCCTCTTACTCAAACGCAGCCCAAGCTGTTGCCCCCAAAGTCTTACAGCAATAACGTTATGATTGTTATTCACAATAGAGCATATTATAAAATAATGAAGAAATATAACCTTTCATAGAAACACCAGCTTTTTTAACAAAGTGGAAAATTCCGAAAAAGTGGAAATCGGGCGTACTAGGTAAACTTAAGTTTTAGATGTAGAGGAAACCCGTTCATACAAAACCACCGAGTAAATAAGGCAGCTCGAATATACTTACGTTGGAAAATAATCGGTTTGTCAAGTTTTCGAATACATATATTTCCATCTTACGTTCAATATAATACATGGCTGTTACCGAAGAGCCTCAATTTCGAGTATGCATTTTAACACGTTTTGACGAGAACGGCTAGTTGTTTCTTTCGTTTTAGCATCGCTTGACTTATGTTGGACTAAGGCAACCACGACTTCGCTTGATATGTCCCATTAGGAGATCACAGGAGTAATATACTTCTGAGGCTCACTTGCGGACATGCCGGTCAGTGACTAATAAATTTAAATAGAACTGTCGGGAACAATTGTAAACGTACCATTTTTTGTACAGTAAGAGTTATTGCCTTCCGCCATATTTTTTGTAATTATTTCGATAGTTCTATTACGAAGAAGTTCAGATCTTCCATTAAATTATAATTAAGACTTTACGATTTTCAATGACTTTAGTCAATTAACCATAAATAATGAAAATATTCTATGTACTTACCAAAAACTTCAAAATAAGATATATCTTGAAAGCTTTCACATAAATAACCAGCTTTTAAACAATTTTTTTCCTACACAGTTGTCGTTGTGTGTCATAGTTTCAAAACCACCCAATCATGTGAAATCATACCCGAGAAAAATGAACGTCCACTACAAAAGTCGTGAATGAATTTACTTAGGATTTATTCAGAAGAATTCTACAAAAAGTTAACTCTTAAAAAATGCTTTACTTATATATTTTGGTGTCTGATGTCTGCGAACTTTAATTTTTTTGATGATTGAGTCAAGATCAGAATGGGAAAATTTGGCCAGTTTATTGATTCGCCGAAAAATTATGGAAAAATCTTTCTTTGTAAATGAAAGAACTAACCCTTCTATATAAATCGGATCAGTTTTCAGTATATTTGGTTACTTCTAGGCCCAGTTCTACAATAACAAATAAAAAGCAGTGGCAATAAAATCAACGGTGATTTTTGAGAAAACTGTATCGCAATATCCCGTGACAACTCACTCAACTGTGTGCTATCTTAACAGCCTTCAACTTTTTATCAACGTTAAAATCGATTTAATTACTATATACTAATAAAGTCCTCATTTGCATTCCTTGCTTGCAACCCTTCCAGTATACAAAATTTATTTTTAATATTTTTAATATAACAAGAAACAGCCTTAAAAATTTATTGCTCAATTTTATGGCCCAAAACTTGGAAAATTAGCAAAATAGAATTTTTAAACTTATTTCACAGTGCGTCATCTCATAATAACACTTACCTTTATTACAAGGAAGCAAAACAAAATTTTCCGGTTTGCAAACAGATCCAACTAAAAACTTCCTGCTTTTCATGAGTGTTCTTTTATAGCTTAACATGCATTTACGAGAAGTTCTTTTCCGCAACGTCTAATAGCATAAGAAATTTCTCGGTTCTCAATAAACGCTGAATTTCACCCATTTTCGCCTCTATTTTCTCCCAGTATATTGAGCTGAATGGAAGTAAATTCTAGTAAACATCATTTTGCACCTCACGTCAACACAATGAACTAAATAATTAACCTCAAATGTGTGTTAAGTCCCCCAACCTCCAACCTTTCATCAGGTATGTAATCTACTGTAGGTCCCTCGGAAGCTATCTGTAGCGGAAGGGAAAGAGATTTAGATTTGACAGCCGCTTTTCATAGCACAGCGAGCCCTAGCCAATGAAATATTTGGTTACATGCCTTTGAATCTTTGCGAGGATGTTGAGGTCTCTCACGTCCCAGGCTCTCCTAACGTGAATAGCGGACTCCAGTTCCAGCCGCACGAAGGTTCCGGTGACTGTGCTGAAATGGTCGTCATCAAAGGACGGAAAATTTCGTTTGATGAGGTACAGAATCGGCATCGAATTCTTGGCTGCCTTTGCGCTATGCAGAGAAACTTCAAGCAAGAGCGTAATATAGACTCCCAAGTTCTTCTGGGTGTCCACTACTTTCAGTGGTATGCCTTTTATTCAGCAAACCATGCGGTTCGAAGACTCATATGATATTGAACTTACTATCACTGAACGGCAAGAGTCAATCCTTTGACTACTTTTGGAATCGATTCAGGTTTGTCTGCAAAATCTCTTCATCAGCCGCAGTTCGGATTACGCGCTTAACTTTGAGATCATCGGCAAACATGACGATATCGCAATCCAGTTCGCTGACGCACTCGCTGGTGTAAACAATGAACAAATTACTGCCGATAACGGAGCCTTGGGGAACACCACTCTCAACCGCAAACTTGGTGACAGTTTGTCACTGATATGGACAGTTTGCGAGCGGTCGATTAGGAGGTTTTTTTTACCCAAGCCAGAAGCCTACATCTTACTCTTATGTGGTGGAGTTGTAGCGGGTCGTGCCTGGCTGACTAGCTCGCGTCGAAGCGCTCTTTCCCAAACGCTCACCGATGTGCTTTCTCGACGTCTCGATCAGCCAATCAGAGTTCTCGCATCTATGAGGCAACGAATGAGGAGCTTGCACGCGTGCCCGACGCAGGTTGCCTCACCGCCCAAAATCTCCAGGCCGACCTAGCCAATGAAAGCTATCTCTCTCTCTCTCTCTCTCTCTCTCTCTCTCTCTCTCTCTCTCTCTCTCTCTCTCTCTCTCTCTCTCTCTTTCTCTTTCTCTGGCCCGACTACTCAAAGACCTAACTTGGAAATTGGCTCTGAGCGAGACGGGTTGGAGGCCACGCGCTCCTGCGCCCTCCGGCCGTACAGCCATGCCGGATGGACTGGCAACTTTCCCATAACTTCTGTAAACAATAAACTGTTCCGTCTAATCTCGCCTTTCCACCGTCTTCTCTCCAATCTCCTAAGGAACCAAGGTCTGAAAGAATGTAGGTGTTAAGGCCATAACCGTCATAGCCTTAGCTCCTATAGAGTTTATAAAGAATACGATGGTGTGGCACGCTACCGAAAGCCTTTTGAAGTCAATATAGACTGCGTGCACCTTATTTCCTCTATCGACTGCCTCAACCCACCGTTTTAAATAGTAAAGTAAATTTGTCACACAGAACCTACCTGTACGGAAACCATGCTTGACATCGGAAAGCAGATGGTTGTGATCTACGAAATGTGTCAGTTATTTTTCCGTAATTTTGCAGAAAATTAAAGTTTGACCGGTTGATCATTTTTTGCGGAGACCCGACCTTCACCCTTATAGAGGGGCGTAATCCACGCGGATTTCTAATCGTTCGGCAGACATCCTGTCTCGAAGGATGTTTGGTATGGCGTAGAGACTGGTTTTGCCAACAATCTAACGAACTCCTACAATGTCGGGACCCGGTGTCCTAGATTTCTTTAGTCTTAGCAGTTCCTCAAGGACAATAACCTTGGCGAAGTGAGCAGCCTCGACTATCGTATTTACTTCGGATTCATCGGCCAGGTAATCGTATCCTGTTCCATTCGTGAAAACTGACCGAAAAAAAAACTGAAAAATTGTCAGCTTTCGCTTCGTCTTCAGGAAGGTCTATGCCCTCGGCGGTCCTCAGCTTGGACATCGCATCCTCTTTTCGTGTACTCTGCCTGAGGTAACTGTAAAAACAGTTTGAAGTTCACGGTTAGGCAGGTCCACTTCGAAGTTTCGTCTTGTTCTAAGAATAAGGTCCTTGACCCGATTTTCCAGAGTTTTGTTCGCAGAGATCCAGGAGTCCTCTCCGTAAGCGATTTTTTCTACAGTGTCCACTTTTTGTTGACTTAAATTTTTAAGGCCCGTGTAAGCCATTCAAGTCTGTTGATAAACATTTGCTTCGAAATCAGACAGTTTTTTGATGAGCCTGTTCAATATGTCCCAGAACTTTTCCCAGAACTCGGTTATTTTTCCAAAAAATAAAGATGCCCCACCCAGAGCGCCTGAGTTCGGCCATCATTTGGTCGAAATCGCTTCACCAAATATTACTTTTGACTGTTGTGGGTCTCTCGGGTATTGAAAAAAGGCGAGTTCTCCCATAACAGTACATAATGGTCACTTTTATCCAGCGAAAGTAGACATGACACTTTATTAATGCTGTCCTGCAATTTCATGAGAACGAGGTCCAGACCATTGACCTATTGGCTTTCGCGCACCCTACTTGGAAATGTAACGCGCTGTGTTAGTACTAACATGAGCGTCACGTTCAGGAGCAAATGTCAAAGGTCAGATCAGAGGCTTAAGCGTAGGCCGAGCTCCAGTTCTGAAATTAACCGGAATTTTCCGCATCCACGCCGTGCTGAAGCAACCGCAACTACGTTGAAGTGGTCAGCTCGTGCAAATAGACAACCAAACCTGAAAACCATAGCGGCAAGTTTTTCTCCACTAACTTAAGCCACTGCCATAAGGACACTATACGCACTATCTCGAAGTTCCTGTAAACCAACTCGGTGGCCTGCGAAGACCTCATCCAGCCCCAATTTCAGTTCCATATAGCAGCCCTTTCCAAATTCCCCACAACCTTTTTTCGCAAAACTTATGTTGTCTTGAGCCAGTTGCTGAGCAAAAATGTCTAGTTTAGGGCCTTTTTTAATTTTGTGTTTGAAAGTGTGACAGTTAGTCTGTAGTAGTCCTCCGGTTAGCCTTGCGCTGACACTTTTATCGCAGGCCTACACGTGACTCTTCACTGCCCGCGCTCTCGGCCAATTCTTTGGAGCGTCCAGCGTAACTCATCAGGCCTTGCCCGCAAACAATGCAGGCGTGGCCATCGCGTGAGGTGTCAAGGTAGTTTTGATGTTTTGCACTTCCTCTCGCGAGCAATGCACCTTCTGCTGATTGGCTGGCGGGCGCTCTCAGATCCCGTAACCTCTGTCCGGACGCACAGACCAGACACACGTCAACTGGCTTATTCAGTGTGCGCAGCTTGTTTCTACAGGGCCTTTTGTTAGCTCCTTTTCACAGTACACTGTCCTACCTATTTGATCTTGCTGACTTCTTGACTTGGGAACCTTCTGTAGTCGACGATCTCTCCTTTCGACAAGTCCTCTACTCAGACTTCTACCCTTACGAATAAGGGGCCTTCAAAACAGATCACATTCGCTTAACAGCACTCAAGAACATTTGCGAAAAATACACCAGGGACTGGGACGGCGTTGTCAGGCAGGCAGATCGATAATATGTGATCGTAGACCTCACTGAGTAAGCACCGTTCCGATGATTAGACTATATGACCACAAAAAATGTTGGTTGTGACTGGGCCTCTTCAATATTTCACCCAGCGATTAGGTCACCCAGATGAGCGCTATTCCCAAGTGACGCAGTAACATTATTGGATGTCCGCGACAGATCTCGAAACGTCAGGCGAATAAAAGTATTGTCCCAGCGATCGAGTCGTCTTCTACTTCTCAATTACTTCCTGGGACTCGCATTTTCCCTTTTATTGGGTGCCTTGTTGTTTCTTCTTATTCATATGTCTCATTGAGAGCTTTATAATTTTCACGAAAGCTAAAAATTTTAGACGACTTATTGTTTATGTGAGACATTATAGTCCATCCTGACTGACCATATTAGGGTCATCGCGTATTTATGTGGTATTTTCGTATCATTCGCAACTTCCAGTCAAGCTTTTTTGTTTGGAAAGGGCTGCGAGCCTACCCTTTTCATTGACAGTTGGAGCGCGAGGCCCACAATGCGCTCCACAGCAGCGTGGTGACTTATGTAGGAATAAGTTTTAAAGGATAGTGCAATTGAGTTGCATGTGTAGGGGGTCTACGCCGTGAGTATGCTCGGAGGACTACAATTATCACGCCCAGTTCCGTGCAGGAAGAAAAGGGGAGACGCTTATTGTATACAGAAACTCAATGGTCGGCTGAGGTTCCGACACGCGGCAGGCCCCAGCCTTACGTGCGGCTGTCTGCTAGCACGCTATGGGTGTGAATGCATAAACGTCACGTGAGAGTGAGTCACTGGCCACAGCACGACGGTGACTTATGCAGGAATTAGTTTTAAATGATAGTATAGATGCACCACAAGCGTTTTAAGGCTACTCAAGTTTAACCCTAGCGGCTGCGATCATTCAGGCCCGGTTCCTTCGGAGATGAGAGAAGTCTTGGGAAAAGCAGATTGTTAGGAATAGTTTATTCTACAGAAGGATAGAAGAATAGTTAGGTCGAAGGTTGATTCGGTCTGGCGTTGTGTTCGCCGTGAGAGCGCGGCAGCGCCGACGCGTCCACCACGCTCAGGAGCAGAACACTGAGTGAGTTTTGGCGTCAGTAATCGGGAGTGGCCGCCGAATCCTCCCTCTGTGTCGCGGCCTTGATGGTGATTGGTTGGACCGCACGAAGGTAGACACTCGCGCTGGTGGTTCGTGTCTCGCGCGCGCCAGTTTGTGTCTGGTCAGAGGTAGGCCGAAAAGTACATTAGCACAAGGTCCTGCTCAGAGTGACCTTGTCTCTGTCGTCAAGAGTTACATGGGCGTCGGGCAGATGCGTCCACTACAGATGCGTTGCATCTGTAAGGCGTCTTGGCCGAGTGTGCTCAGAGCACTACAATTATCACGCCCAGTTCCATGCTGGAAGAAAAGGGGTAAGACCAGTAGGAGCTGCTCATTGTATAAAGAAACTCAGTGGTGGTTTGAGGTCCCGACACGCGGCAAGCCTGGGCCCTGCGCGCGACTGTGTGCTAGCATAAACACCATGCGAAAGTGAGTCCATGGCCGCTTGATTCAACTGCTTGATCAATAGCAGCCTCTGGCACCTGTGCTTGGCTGCCCCAGAAGCAGATAGATAGCACAGTCACGTGACAGTTTGCGGACTTGACGCCGGCGCTACACATCCATTGCTCTCTTCCATCGTCCACCCGAGGCCAGCGTCAAGAAGAGCGGAGGCGGTATCGGACGCAGGTGCAGTGTGAACCTGCATCTACGCGTGCTACCACGCCCCTCCATATTCGAAATTTTTTATGGCAACAACCCAACTAACTCCTGACGTGCTCTGACCTGACCCCTGTGTTGATCCAGCGCACCAACAACGTGGCCAATTTAGAGGACAGCGACAATATCCCGTAGGAAGCACCATTTCTTGTCCGATCACCAAAGTTATGCTACGTTGAGTCCGGCTAGTAATTGCATACGTGACAGGCTGATGATACCGGGTGCTGCTCACATATCTTCCCTTTTGTGAATACGTAAGCTACACATAGGCAAACAGTTAACCAATCTATTCTGCTTGAGTGATAGAATCCAAACGTCTCCTAACCTCTGGGTCTGAGCTCCAAATTTCGTATTTTGGGATTTGAGTGGTAAAGTTAAGTAACAACAAATAATGTTAAAATCTGGAAAAACGGTCTACCTTTACTTTTAGGTATGATAGATTGGTCATGACGTTTTTTAGGACAACAGACCTTAGCTCTAACGAAAAATATAATTGCATCCTTTCTGTCCGTTAATAAGGATATTCAAATGAACGTCATGTTAGTACAGCCTAATATCGCCGGTCGCAACAGATGGAACAGAACGCGGGTGAAACCGTAGGTGCTAAATTAAAAAATAAGTCTCCAAGTACTAAAACGTAGAAGATTAACTCTCAGGCGATAAATGGAATTCAATCTATCACTCTGACATGTTTAAGCGTGGATTAGTGGCCGAAAACCTTTGTTTTGATAATCAGAGAATAGCAAAGAAATGCCATCAGGAGACATTTTCTGCCAGGTAGACAAAAATCAAAGATCTTGTAAAAATGGCGCTTGCTTTAGTTAAGCCACACAACAAGAAAGTAGAAATTGTTCTTTTTCAGTGTGACTGTCATAGTTGACTGATCAGGGACCTTCAAACGCGGTGTCGGGAGCCTTCCTCAACAAAATATTCACAAGGCTAAGACAAAGCATTCGAAAAAAGTCACACCAAGCACCTCCTCGAACGACTTGCACGTACGTTTACCGCTCTGTTTTTACTCGACAGTGCAAGCGAAGGCCGCTGTCAAGACTTCTAGCCGTTGCTAGTGCCCTTGATGTAACTACGTGAGTATTTGGCGCTGCCTTTCACTGAGAACATTTACCTCACCACATTGCGCACTGTACGCAGTCCCCGCTACCACCCGTTTCGCACTGATTACTGCTTATCTGACAGCCATGGGTTGATTTATGAAAGATGCCACCACCTGAAGACCGCACGTTACCGTCAAGCAGGGGACTTCGATAAGATATCTAGCTTAGGCTGATGACCTAGTCACACATTATCGTGATGCGATTTAATGACAAGATCGATAAATGGCAGGAGGGAAGGCGGACTATTAGGGACAGAGGCAAGGTATTAGTATCCGTCTGTGAGTTGGCATCAGTTCTGACGATGGTTCAAGTTTACCTGCCGGATGTTCCCTGTTGATATCCAATGATACAGTCAACTTTGTCATTTATTGCACCTGAATGATTGTACATTTGAGCCCTTAAAAAGGGTCATACTTCCGGCAAGATGAGGTAAGCGGATCTACCTGCCCCAAAGGCTTCACACATGGGATTAAACTACAGAAACATGGGCAATTCGGCCTTGGTGGTTGACCACCATTAAGGAAGTATACGCGTTTATAGTTAAGTGAACATTAACGGATGACAATCGAAGGAATAAGCAGGCAGGGGTGGGCGGTTGTCCATCTGGCAAATCGGTTACATAGAAGGTGATTAGGAGTCAATGGCACTATCAGCTTAACGTATCGGGACGTAAAAAAGTTGTAGTGAGCCCTTTTCTTCAGTCTACGCAGTTCGGAGATGCTGTGGTGCTAGCTTGCATTGGCAGCTACAACCAAACAGGACCGTAACTCTTAGCTTGCGGTTCACTGACGCGTGCCATGGAAGGTGACTCACACCACTTATTGGCAGAAGAAAGCGACTCTGACGAGTCATCACTACCACTTAAAGGCTTCGTAAAAACCCAATTGAGAATTCGTTCGCACAGAATTTCAATCTCACGAGTAAGATGTAAGGAAACGCCGAGTATTTAAAGAGCCGACCTTGCAGCTCCCCATAGCCTTCCAAAGTGATTTGTTTCACAAGTATACAGCACAAACTACCCAGGAACAGCTCCACACTTGTAACCCACAGAGCTAAAAATAAATAGTACGCAAAGTTTCTTTCCTCAATAGAGTCAACCGAGAAGTATAAAAACGATAAAATACAGTACGAAGGCTACATATTACAAAAAGACAGTTCAAAAAGTACATTGTCGCTAACAAAGGCACAGCAATTATCAAAACATTATCACATTTTAAAAAGAAACACACTATCTGTCCACCTAGTTCAACTTTGTGTAGGGCTCCTCAGGCACATTAAAAGCTTCAGCCGAATAGCGTGCTGCGGTGAAGAGGTAGTCGCTGAGGCGGTTAATGTACGTTGTGGCCGCGGCTTCCACAGCAAGGCTATCACCGACAGAGGTGCGCGCCTCATTTACTGCTACAATCGCGCGCTCAGCCCGCCGGCATACTGTGCGCGCAACATGCAGTGAAGTCGCGACCACACCACCCGAGGGCAGCACGAATTTACGCAGCGGCTTGATCTGGGCGGTCATCTCGTCGATCCAGGGCTCCAGCTCCTGGGAGACGGCGTGGGCAGGAAAATTGACTCGAGCGTGACGCTTTGAACGCACCCCAATCTTCTCCTTTTCTGAGGCGGTGTCGGGAACGTTGGGGATGGGTGTGGCTACGCAGGAACCGAGGTCCTGCAGGCGACATTGGACACAGATGAGCTGGTGTTTCAGTCGATCCAGATCGTAGTTTGGGTTTTGGTTTACAAATTTACTTAGAATACCTTGTCGCTCTGCCAAATGAGCCAGGGCGAGGCCAATGGAGGAACTAAGTTCGTCGATGGTGCCTAGGGCATGAAAGACCTCGTCTGTTTTTGGACGACGTTCGCCGGTGAACAGAGCAGATGTTCCTTTGTCGCCGGTTCGAGTGTAGATTTTCATGGAGCGCGTAGCGACAGTCTTAGTAGCGTTACCGATGATGGGCAGAGTACTAGAAAATTTAAAAAAAATAAAGAAAGAGTCATATTTCCCTAAAGGCAATTGAAAGAAGAACCTTTAACAGCCCTTAGCAGGCAACAAAAGTGAAATAATACTACAAGGTTAATGATACAGGTAAGTTATAAAAAGGCATCTCCCGACACACATTCATTCAGCACAGAGAAACGTAAGAATCAATTTGCCGAACTCTGATGATTCAGGATAATTCTTTTGTTTATAGGTTAATATGGTCGATGAAAAACCTTATAAAATCAATAGTTATACGACGAGAAAACATGTATAAGCCAGTACACTGTGCCATCTGTCACAAATACCTGGCTGGACCTGTAAACGTTTACAACGCTCACGGTCATGCGAACAGATTCCTGCCTGCCAAACAGAAACGCTTGTCGAGTCAGAAATATGCAGCCCTATTATAGGACAAGTGTCTCGAGTTCGGGCAAAAACTGCCGGGTCAGTCTTACTCTTCGACAGTGGAACACGCACTTAGGCAGTGCAATGGCCTGCTCGATCGTAAGCGCACACAAAAAATCAGTTATTAAAAAATATGTATAGTTTAAACAGTTGCCATGCGATGAACTTCGTAAACGTGGGCAATGGTAGACAACACATCGATCGTACGGTCTTGCGTTGGGCACAGTTTTCACGGGGGCTTAATACAGCGTCAACAATTGCGCATAATCGCATTTCTAGTTGGCATGACACGCGATCGCCACCGATATAAAAAAAACAAATTTTGTAACAATGAAGATTGAACATGCGTGGTTTGGGAGGCCGCCAACTGACGGAATAAGGCTGCCTTCCTCTGGATTGACGGTCAGGCTCTAATTTCTTCTTACTGTGTTCTTTACGGAACTCTTACTCATGTGATATCAAAGAACTCTCATTCAATGCGTATGTGTACAAATTTACGGAACAGCACGTGTGTAGCATGCGTATGCATGGTTTCAGCTAAATCCTCGTTGTCTTCTCATCGTAACACCATGGATGGAAAGTGACAGCGAAGCAGATGCCACACAGAGCTAGTCAGGCTGTAATTTCTTCTTATTGTGGTCTTTACGGAAATCTTACTGATTTAAAATCCGAAATCTCTCATTGGATACGGGTGTGTACACCGGTACGGTACAGTATGTGTGTGGCATGCGCAAACATGGTTTCAGCTAAATCGCAGTTGTCTTCTCATCGTAACACCATGCATGGAAAATGACAGCGAGGTAGATGCAACATAGAGCTAGTTTATCTTAACCAACTGACACGCATCCCTCGGGAGATAGTCCTCACATACAAAGGACAAAACTTATTCTTAAGGCAATTGAGGACTTAAACTACCGAACTTATACCTACTGGACGGTTCTACAGGAATGGCTAGCTGAGAGTAAAAATACTAAAAAAATGCTCGGCTAAAAAGCAGGGCAAGAATGAATGAATTAGAAACTTGAGTGTTAATTGTTCTGACAAAGGTACATATAGCTAAGCTGAGGTAACAATATCAACTTTTCCGCGCAAGAAGCAATATTTGTCCGAAAGGTCCTTTTGACAGGAAAAAATGAATTGCGAGTACAAAGGGTTGATTCATGGACACAAGGTACATGACCTACATGTCACAATTCTAGAAGTTTCGACAGGAAGACACACAGTGTTAAACCAAACGAATGTAGTCTAGGGATTCTAAGACATGGTAAATAAGATCACCGTTTGGACGAGGTGTCAAAATAAAGTTAACGTACAATAACTCTCATACTTACCGGCCAAGGGCGGTTAAGAAAACGGGGGAAAGGGCTGACTGCATGGTTAGAGGGAAAAATAATATACTCGGTGAGTTAGGTTCGACGACTGGCGTTTATGTTGTAGCAGGCCAGCTTTCTCCTTTATTTTCTTTCACGAGGGTCTTTTCTTCTAGATTATTGTCTGATAAGTCAGTTGTGGCTGGCTGATATACCGATGGCGGACCTGACATAATCAAAAGAAAGGGTAAAAGGTCAGCAACATTGACTCAGGAGCAAAAGAGCGTGAAAGTACATAGGGTAAAAAAGACGTCAAGGGCAGGAAGGAGGGAGCAGAAAGGGACAAAGACTGCGTCAGTTAAACAGTTTCTTCGATGTATGTAGGAACAAGCAACTAGGAACGGAAAAAATACACAAAGCATTTTCAACTGTTAGGTCTATTATCCCGTTGCATTAAGTCTGGACTCGAAGTATGGCGTCTCAGTATGACACTTAACGCAATTGTATGAAAAAAATGTAAAATATCTCAGAGACTAGCAGTAGAGCGCTATCCAATCGGAAGGGGAAAGTGACAATCTGTTGCAACGGAAGGGTAAATAGGAACTTGTGCAACAATTGTGTGTGTGGTAAGTTGGGCCTGAAAACATAGAACAGTCCGCTTGATTACATAGCAGTTGGTATGCAAACAACCGGACTATGCTACATAACACAACTCCACATCGAAACGTAGAGCGAGAAACATTCCAGGGAAATAGGAGCACAACGGCGCCCACGCAATCTCCGTACCGCTGTACGGAGATACGTACCTTGAGGTACACAAATCCTCAAGTGCTAAGGGAGAACTATAACGGTAAAATACAGGAAATATATGCCATAAGCTAATCGAATCGCATAAAAGCAAAAACCTGGCGTTGTTATAAAATTCAGAATCTCGGTAAAACTCCATACTTCAATCGACGAAAACCGAGCTTACTCGGTGTAGAAAGCCTACGCGTGCACAATGGCATTCCCTTTCGACCGCCTACATTTCCCCCATTTAAAATCCATTAGAGTAAACATTAACAGGCAAACTTCTATAAAGTAGGGTATACTCATATAACCAAAGTTTAACTTAATTTTATGCTGTTTTTTTTCAACAATCAGTAGGGATATGAAGCGAAACCTACTTCCAAGTTGTTCAAGCTTCATCTAGAACCTAAAGTTCAGGGCAAACACCAGCATACGCAGATATACATTTGAGTGCCAGCAAGGAATTATAATCCAGCGTTTTTCTGAACTATATTCTGTTGCTCAGAGGATGAAGATAAACTGACAATTTTATTTTGTAATTGCTGAATAAATGTTATGCCCGAACGAAAAAATAACCCATATTAATTTAGGGTCCTTAAAATGTGGGCGGCCTGGCCGAAAATGGGTGGCAGCTTATTATGAAGATTTCATTTTACACTAGCGTACAGGTGGTATTGTGCTGTCCATAAAAAACTTTAATTCCTATAGCTCATATGAGCTTTTAAACGAAATAACACTAGAGCCGAACCTAGGCGAATGAATGGTGCACGTTAAATATAGACTGCGATCATTCAGGCAATTTTCAAAGAAGAATAAGATCCTTGCCAATGGCCTTAAAAACGCTAATTTGTGGTCAATTGAAGCAAAAAAAGCTGTTTATAAATGTCTTGAGCTTTTCAAATGGCCAGCACGCAGACGTCCATATGATATACAATAAACTGTGGTTCTGGTGCAATTCTAACAGGCGATTGTTGGGACGCCAATAAAACTGCTATGATGAAGATTTTCTTATCCATTTGAGCAATATATGAACCATTTTGAAGATGTTGGGAAATGTTGTGTGTAAGTTGGAACTCTTTAAATGCATATAAGAGTATGGGAATTTGCATGTACTTGAAGCTAATTCTCGCTGCCAATCCCCGAACAGGATCCAAATAGTGACGCTTTCCTGTGAGATATGTGAAGGGGAGATTCATTGTAGGCCTGAATGAATGATATTAATCTTTCATTAGAGTGATATGCAATATATCTCTTCCAATTTTGCTCATAATAATATGTATATTTAAAGCCCAAGGGTGCCTTTCATTTCTTATTTGTTTATTGGTTGTCAGTTAACAGGCAACGTCGAAAGGAATTTACAGTAAAGCTGATAGTGAAAAAACTGATCATTCTTTCTAGTGAATTTAACCGAAAAAGCTGCAGCTCCTTGTATTATTGAAGTTCGGGACAGGGAGAGTTGGCGCGTGTTCACGGTGCGGACAATTTCCCTTCGGAGTTATTGATCTCGTATTCCGCACCAGCAGCTAATGGATTAGCGAATGGCTTCTCACTGTTGACTTAAGGTTTAGCCAACGTTAAGCTGCATGTTCAACTCCATGGCCGGCAGCATGAAGCCTCGCATAGAGTTCAGAGTCCGCGAACGTCATCAGAGCGGAGGAGAGATTCCAACATATCAGCATTCGAATTTCGTCAAAGAAGTCATGAATATAGAAAACCAGTGCTATTTTTCCTAAACAAAGGATAACTTTCCTGAATTTTGAGCAATCAGGGTAGCAATGACAAGGCCCTTCGTGCCTAAAATATAAAAATTTATTTATTCATTTTATTTATTTCCGATTGTTATGACATTAACTGAAATAAATATTGGCGATACACTACTGAGCGTACCAGAGAAAGCAATAGAAATACGTCTTGATCACTATTGCGTTGACAGTGTTTGAGCTGTCTCAGCGTACTAAGAGAATTAAAAGCACAATTACTTAAAATCTTACACAGATAAAATAGTCCTTTCTGCAACCTGCGAAGCCACAGCGGGTCGAGGTTCGTAAGTTCACTGCGTTGGGGCAGGCTACGGTATTCTAACGAGAAAAAAGTTTTACTAAAATAAATTCAGTATAATTCAGTATATATAAGAGAGGGAGGCAGAGCCTTTGAAAACCTTATTTACAGATAGATGCTGTCAGATCATGCATCTTGTTCAAATTCATCTATACACTATATAAATTGCTGTTGACTTCCAAATGTATGACCAGCAAGCAATGTAAGATCAAGCCTTCTTTTGAATGCGTCGACGATTTCAGCAAGAACAACCGAGGAAGGAAGTTCATTTCATTCTTTAATGACCCGCTGGGAGAACAAGTGGGCCCGCACTTCTAGTTTGGCGTGGTGTTTCTTCAGTTTTTTTACGGATGACCGCGTAGATGTATTGTTTGTGCAAATTCAAAGAAGTCGGTCATCTGAAGAGTACAGTCTAATCCCCTGACGATTTTAAACACCACGATCATATCTCCTCCGTAGTGCCTATAATAGATGACCTTCGTATGGGAGACTTCCTAAGCTACTGACTAGCTTGATCGCCCTTTTTGCACTTTCTCGAGCATTGCCTGATTTTTCTTCATTCAAGGGCACCAAGCCTGGACGCAGTACTCTAATATCGGCCGAATAAATGTTCCGAAGACTCGCCCAAAAAGCTCATCATTAAAATAGAGGAAGGACCTTCTGATCGCTCCGAGGATGCCCATAGCCTTCTTTGCGGTTTTAGCAAATTGAGTTCACGGTTTGAGGTCGGGCGTCCTGCGTACACTTAGATCCCGTCGTTCGTTCAATAGCTCGAGTTGATGACCTCCGATCAAGTACTCATTCTCGAATCGTATCACCTTTCTGCGACTAGACCGTAAACGGATAACTTGGAATTTGTTGAAGTTCAGCTGCAGTAGCCATTTTTCACACAACTTTTGCAAGCGATCCAAGTCATTTTGTAAGGTCTGTCCATCCTGTGAGCTTTCAATGGACTTCCAGATCTTTAGATCGTCTGCAAACATGACTTTTTCACAGGTGAGGCAGTCAAGGCAGTCTTTCCCATATACCAGAAATAGAATGAGACCCAGAACACTTCCCTGCGGAACCCCACTGTATACGTTTTTCCATTCTGTTTTGGTGTCCCTAATACAAACACGTTTGCCTGTAAGGAAGTCGGCTAACCATTTGAGTAGGTTTCCAGTCACACCCATTTGATGCAGCTTTGATATTAGTCGTCTCTGTGGAACCTTATCGAATGCTTTGCTGAAGTCAATGTAGACCGCATCGACCGACGAATCCATTTCCAGAGATTTCGTCCAGCTTTCCATGGAGCTTAGCAGGTATGTGAGATAAGAGTGGCCACTTCGAAATCCGTTTTACGCTGCCCTTAGCAAATTGTTCTCCTTAATAGCTACGCCGTAGCTTGTTTCAAGGCCGGACAACGCGTTGACTAAAGAAATATTTTTGGAGGTCTAATCGGGTGCGCAAGTTTGTGACCTTGTAAGGATGGCCCCGCAGGTGAGTAGTGGTGGCTAATTGGAAGAAATCCTCCAATTTTAGGGAAGAAATGTGGCCCCGGATTATCCGGAATGTGCAGAGCAGGCTGCACTGAACATTCCAGTAAGACAAAGGAAAAAGGTCAAGTTTGATCGATCTCTCCTGATATGGTAAGTCCCTGAGACCATCGACCATCATTGTCACCCTGCGTTGCACTTGCTCAAGAAGCTCCATAGCTTTCTTCAACCACGGTGTCCAAACTGGCATTCCGTATTCAAGATGTGGTCTCACAAAGGCGCCAAATATTTTTCCGAAGAGTTCAGGTGGAAAGATCTTGAACGCTAGCCTGATCCAGTGCAGGGTACTAGTTGCCTTCTATACGGACTTTTTACAGTGCACTGGTTGCATCAAGTTCGAGATTGTCCATATACCCAAATCTTTTATGCGTCTCAACCTCTTTTAATGCGGTACCATTGATAAAATAACTGTGTTTTGGCAGCACTTTTCGCCCCGGGCTTATGTGTAGAACAAGACACTTGGATACATTAAAGTAAAGAAGCCACGTGGACGACCATATAACCAGTTTATCGATGTTCGACTGTAATCTCTGTGCGTCGTCGGCGCACCTACTTTCAGCTCATATTTTTATGTCATCTGCAAACATGACAGCTGCGCAATCAAACTCATTGAGGCAGTCGTTTACGTAAACCAGGAATAGCAGCGGACCCAAAACTGAGCCTTGTGGTACACCACTCTCGACCTATGTCCATTCTGAGGTTGAGCTTCCGACAAAGACCCTCTATTCTCTGAGGGACAAGAAACTACTAATCCATTTGTTCAGTTAACCATGTTTCAAATAGTGCTATCCGGTAACGGTTGCACATGTTCCATTGCGAGTTTGAGTTCATACAGTTTGTTAAATAGACTCAGTACATTTGTGTACACCATTGTTATGTTCTTGGCTTCACTCGATCTCACATTGGTCTTCTTTAATGCTGGTCGTGATTGCGAGATCCAGCCTTCCTAGATTTTGTGGAGATTTTCACGTTGGGTTGATTGCCTGGATTTGTGACTTTTGTTAGGTTGACGATCGTCCTCCACAGAAAGGGCCTTTGACGTCGGACAATCACTCCATTGCGTATTTTCAGGCTCTTCCACCCTTTTTCTTTCAAGATATCTGCGTCTGCCTTTAAGGCCCTTAATTTCATCCTCTCCTTTACCGTGTACTCGTGTTGAAAAAAAGTCTTATGGCCGGGGATTCCTCCTGCCGTTCGCTCGAGCAGGAGATCTCTCTGAAATTTTCTCTCAAAAATAAGTTTTAATGGCCCGGGTTTCCTCCCTTGATAATTGGAGTTTTCCCTACAGTTTATTCGGCAATGCTTGAGTATCAAAACGTTATCATCGTCAATAATTAAGTGCTTTAAGCACTCCTTTAAGGCCTTGGCGTCCTCATCTATTCTGCTCTTTGGACTATCATTAGTTGATTCAGAGAGCCCATGTATAATAATGCACTGTGTACTATCCACCTCAACATTTTTTCTCGAGGTTTTTGTTGGATAGTCCGGCTGATTTCAGCATGGGCATAAGTGTTATGGCCATGAGGATTTGCAAGGTCAGGTAATTCCTCATGGGCTGAAATTGGGCGCAGAGTATCAGTCCCGCAGACCATTAGATGTGTTTCTGTAGGACCTTGATCAGGGTGCTCCTCGTCGAGGACAACTTGACCATTTATGTTACTTGTCTGATCATTTTTGTGCGCAGGCGCTTCGGCGAAGGATGCTGCTGCTGCGTACGTTAGGTCCCCTCCCTCAAGTCCATGCATCGCCAGTTTTTCCTTGTGAGGGAGAAATCGAGAAAATTTCTTCAACTCTTCCATCTCCACTCTAAGACTATTAACCACCTCCTCAAGTTTCGTAAATTTGTTATGAAGGGTGAAATATGATATGCAGGCTTCATATTTATGAGTTTCATCTCTTAAACTTTTAAGACTTTTACTTTGCTTGGCAGGAGGACTTTTCAATAAGCTTCGTGACCGATCTTTTGTATTTGATGACTAAATGTGAACCTTACAATTGTACGCTTCTATAGCTCCATCGGTTAGCCATTCGGCTTCCACCCTAGGCCTCCGCGGTTGGATTCCAGGCCCCGCTGACAGTCTTGTAGAATTATCGAAAACAATAGTTTCTACTTCCATTTTTGTTCCAAACGAAACGATTTAATTCAAAATGTTAAATTTGCCTTTGCGACTGTGACGTAGTGTGTTGACTGATATTCAAAATAACGAAAATCTTCCGACGGTGTGTTGAGTATTGCAAATATTTGAAGCCGACTGAGTAAACAATACGCCTAATTGCTAAGAAGCTCTTTCAAATATGTATAAACAATATGCAGGATATTCAGGAACGACTCAGCCAATCTGCTAATCTTCAAGAAGGTTTGAGATCCTTGTAACTTGGTCTTTTCAGGCTGTTTTCGCTTGTCTGTATGTAGGCTGTGACTTCAGTTCAACGACTCTATTTTTTCCCATTTACTAGCTCACAAAAGGCTAAATAGAAACGAGTAATATTCCAGATTAGACATAATGTGCATTTTATAACAGCAGGTTCTTATTTTGATGGTTTTAAAATTTCTGAGAATAATCTCAGTATTTCGGTATGCTTTCGAAATATATTGCGTTTATTAGGGTACTATATACCCAGGTCCTTAGTAAGTCTGTGTCAAATTAGGTCGTGACCGTCCGTGCTAAGTTCGGATTGATGACCACAGCCAACAACAATAACTTAGCCTTTTGGTAAGAAAGAGGAAGGCGCCATGTGCAGCACCAGTGGGCAAAGGCCTGAACGATGTTACGATCTGTCGATTTATATCGATAGACAACTTTTGAATCGTGGTCGTGTATAAAGGGCCTTTCACATAGAAAGTAATCAAGAACATCGTTGACAAAACGGCAAAATAAGCGCGGGGCAAGCACGCTACCCTGAATAACACCACTCCTCAACTGAGTGAGATTGGAGATAACATTGGAAATTTAAACTCAACGTATGCGAGGACACAAAAAGGAGGACGCCTAATTCATAAGCTTTTTACCTGTGCCAAAAAAGTAAGTTTTAGGAGGTGGAGATCGTGGTTAGCTCAATCAAAAGTCTTAGTGAAATCGAAATAAACCGGGTAAAGGGCTAAGCCGCTGTCTCCATATTGTAACACATGATCAAAGAAAAAAAGCTGGCATTAAACAGGTTGTTCTTGTTTACGTAACGCATCATCTTGCATCATCATCGATTGCATCGGAATTTATAATGCTGATCGGGACGCTATCTAGTCCAGGACTGTGAGACTGACAAAAATGTCGGATGTCTACAGTTACTCCCAGAAGGTAAAAGTTACAGTTTCAAGGGCGACGTCAATCAAACCCGGATGGCCGGAAGTGGAATGACCGAATTTTCACTGCTAGATGTCGACAAGTAAGCATTGAAGCGATCAGCCGTCATCTTAGCGTCAGCTATGGGGTTTCCTGGGATGACACGCAGTATGAGATGGTACATTTTTCTCTGCGCTTTTACTGCGCGCGACCACGAAGAACTATCCACACATTTAATAATCCCATCCTGAACGACTCTTGTAGCATAAGCCTATTCAACAGATCCGTCTTACGACACGTTTAACTGTGCCTCCATTTTCATTGTGGCAGTTTTTTAACTGCCGGTTCTCTATTTCACCATCAATGGAAAAACATCGCCCACTATTGCTCCAAAAAGCAATTTGTGCTGAAAATATTACAAATTTGTACATTTTATCTGCGCACATCATCATATTTTTAAGAAACTAAGTTTGTTTAGATAGTGCATTTATGGCGTTAACAAATACGAATTCCAAATTCCAAAGGAGTTTTGCAACATTATATGAAGAGTTTCCAACAAAGTTGACCTCATTGGCTTTTATCGCCATTTTGGGGATGACAGCACTTGGATTTAATGGAAGGCAATACGCTCATGGTTTGACCTGCATTCATAAAAAGCCTTAGAAGTATGCACAAAATGCATTGCCTACCAATCCTCCGTCGTAAAACTCATAATATACTGCCTAGGTGTTATTTGCTGTGCTATGAGCGATCTTCAACAAACGTTTTTGGGCCGATTATGTGCCATAGTCCATTTTGCCCAAAAATCATGTAGAAAAGGGGCTAATCTCCTCTGCGGATGAATAACCTAAAACCAACAGTTCTTCAGACAGCGTGGCAGTCCGTCTACGTTAATTGATGCAGACGATCAGGAATCTGAATAAGAAATGTGTCCTTGTTCGTTAGCCAGAGTATATTGGGACGAACGCCAAAAATTGGACCTTGATATTATATCTAGCACCAAATTTAAAAGAGTAAACACTCAAAAAATATTTGAGTTAAACCATTAACTAATCGCGAATTCTCAAACAACCTCAACCGTACCGCTAGTCCAACCTCCAAACCACAAGCCTAACCTTAGCTCTAACCCTTATTGAGTGCTACTTGTAATACAGTGCAACCCACCATTTACCTAACTTACTCTTGCCCTTCCAATCGTTCTACAACCACAAGATCAGCTCAAAAAATATATGGGTGTGGATGCAGTGACCAATATAGAAGAATATAAACTGCACCACACTACAGATACATTTACTTTGACTGAAGAAACTTGAATCGGAAAGTTGGGATAGGACTAGTAGTACCGCATGTCAGTAAAGATGATCCGTTTCTATCACCTCCTTCTTGTCGCTTATATTGTCGCAGGATGTTATTTGTGTCGGCAAGAAGAATTTCCCCCAAAATCACAAGTCAGGTAAGCCAGTAATGGTAGCAAGAGCCTTACTGCTCTAAGGGAGCCTTACAGTAGCTGCTGTCAAGTGATCGCAAGCGCTGCATACATAGGCCAGTCGAGTATACCGGTAGCTAAGCCGACGAAATGGAGCCAAGTCCCTCCACCAACTACAGATGCACCATTTCTAGAAGTAATTTCATTCTTCCTTTTACTATTACCTCCCGTCTAGGTTTTATAGGGTAAGCAGACGGTACTTTATATATCTTCGCACTCCTTTTGCTCACCAAGGGCATTCATTTGCAACCCGACGTGCTATTGTGATTCACGTGTTTGTTGTCCACGTTTCAACATCATCCAGAAGTGTGACATAAATTATGTTTTGTAGCTCCACACAAGTCATTTTCCAATTCTAAGTTAAAAGAGAAGGGCCTTAAACAGCCTTGTCTGCAGTCCAGAAGGGGCCTGATTTATTACCTCACTCATAAATATGTCATATTACGTGTCCGATTTATAATGACATAGAAATAATGTAAAACTCGGCGAGAACAAAGCATATGCATGTTTGGCTGCGATTTTTCTATTTCTGCCACGTGCCAATGTCTTCTCCAAGACAGGTCATATCTACGTTTATTGTGCCAGTTTACAGGCAATTTTAAAGACTTGGTAGAGCAACTCTTGGGCACTTTCCAAAACCTCGAAGACAGGAAAAAACCTAAAACAAACTCCCTCTTTTGCAGCCAGTGTTGGTTTTATTTCTATTTTGTGTTTTGTCAATACTAAGCAAGATAGAGAGTTTGTCTCAAGTGAAAAAACCTGACTTCAAAGATAAGATACAAATGGAATATGTGTACAGTTGTAAACTGAGTTGACACCTCAGCAGGAGAAAAGTTGCATATCGTTAATGGACATTAGTTCGGGACGAAGAGGGTTAGCACAAGAAACGCTGTTCTTAGATTACCTTGAAGGTTTGTTGGCAAAAGTTGCGCGCTATCGGCGGAAGGGTCAAAGAAAAGATGATCCGGTATTTGATAGTGAACAACCTGCATAATGCAGCTCACCATGGGTTCCTCGAAAAAAGGTACTGCGACACCTGCCAGCTCTCTTTCTCTGATTTTGTGCTACAATCTAGAGTCATTGGTTTTGCTCTTTAAACAGTCTATTTTGATTTCACCAAGGCCTTTGGTCGTGTTGACCTTAATAATAATAATATGTTTATTATGCCAGTTTACAGGCAATTGTAAAGAGTGGGTAATGCACCTCTTGGGCGCCTTCCAACACCTCAAAGACCGGAAAAAACCTAAACCAAACTCCCTTTGTTGCAGCCAGTATTGGTTTTGTTTCAAGCTTTGTCAATACTGGGCGAGATAGGGAGTTTGTTTCAAGTGAAAAAAACTGCTTGCAAAGGTATGATACAAACGGAATAAATGTACAGTTGTAAGCTGAGTT
>JAYGXS010000289.1:0-17634 GCA_036362985.1 Ligula intestinalis
TCCCCCTCCAAAGTGGAAGCGATTCGTGATGTTCCCCCACCCAACTACAAGCGTCAGCTGTAACGATTCACGAGCACAGTCAATTTCTATCGCCGGTTCCCCCCGAATTGTGCCGACCTCATGCTGGCGCTCACCAATCTGGTGTCTGGTCCCGAAGATCCTCTTGAACTTACTGGAGAAGCATTGGCTGCTTTCGAAAGAATCAACATTGCCTTGCCTTGGCCAACGCCTTCCTGCTAACACATCCCGCTGTCGAGGCTCAGCTGTCCTTGATGGTAGACGATTCGGCCGTAGTCGTGGGTGCAGTTCTGCAACACCTACAGGTGGTTCGACTAAAACTTTAGCCTTCTTGAAAAAAATCTTGCCCACTGAGACGCACTTCAGCACTTCTGGCCGTGAACTCCTCGAAATTGCAATAACGAGGCCCTACGGGCCTAAAATATAAAATTTATTGATCGATTTATCTAGTAGTGAAGCATTTCCGCCCTTATCTAGAGGGCCGGGGCTTCATCATCTTCACGTACCACAAGACGCTTACCTTTGCTCTTCGGTCTCACTACAATAAGTACAACCACAGAGAGATTGGCAACCTGGACTACATTTTGCAGTTCACCACCGACATCCACCAGGGCATGAAGAATGGCCTGGCTGACTTTCTGCCTAGACCTTCCCTCTCTACACACCAACTTTTAAGGGGATCAAATTTAGTGCTATGGCCGCTGAGCAAGCACGAGTCGGTTGTCCTGGCGACGAATCCGTTAGTGATATCCAGCTTGCATACGTTCCGCTCACCATCGGTACTGGCACCATCCTCTGTGATGTCTCGACTCCTTTCCATCGCCTTTTGTGTCACCCTTGCTGCGTCGAACTGTTTTACACTCTGCATGGCCTCTAAAACCCTGGGATCCGAGCCTCACAGAAGCTCATCGCAAGTGGCCGCCCATACCTACAAGGCGAGTCACGAGTTTAAATTCGTAGCTGCATGGATAATTGCCCACGCAAGCAGCAAGACGAGCCGAGAACTGATTAAAGCCTGGGTGTAGGACAACGACTCATTTAACCGATGCATTGAGTTTGCGCCCGCATATGATGCCATGCGCAGGTATCTCCAGACTCGCGGCACTGGTGGTTAATTGATTCTCTGCCCACCCCCTATGACGGTTAATTGGCCCCTTCCCCCTGTAAATGCTGTTTACTTTCGTTGGCAGTTATTTGGCTCCTCACTCTATACATGTTGCTTGCCTTCGTTGACGGTTAATTGGCCCCTTCCCCAGTGAATGTTGCTTGCTTTAGTTGACGGTTTTATCTCTGATGATGGTCTCCCACAAGAGTTCTTAAGCTCAGACTAATACAACTACGATTTCGGTGATCGAAATTATTTCTTCTCAAATAGATTTATGTCTTTGAGCTACATACTTCTCAAAAGAGAATCTTAAGAATTATAAACAGCAGAAATAAATTACTGTCAAATGAATGTAAAGAGAGTCAAATTTTACGCTGTTATTGTGACGTTAATTAGTCACAAAGTCCGCGTTGTGCCGCAGCCGATATTTATTTTTTTAGGGTGACATTTGGATGCCTCCACATCTTAGGACCTAAAAATCAATTCGGGTATCTTATTCCAGAGTCTCACGACCGGTTGCAGAAAACATACTTCCTTACATCCAATCGTTCTTGGGGTACACGTAGTTTGAAGAGAGGCCCAGATATTAGTTGTTGTGGTGAGTTGGAAAAATTCATTACACAGGAGGGTGCAGTTCCAGCCAAGCACGGTGCGCACAGTTTGTATCAAGTCTCTGCGTAACTGTCTATAACTCAGACGATAGGGATAAGGATGATTAAGGTGCCTTGGTCTCTTACTACTTTCGTGCCCCGCCGCTGGACCCTTTCGCGTAAGTTGTAATCCTGCTGAATTCTCTGTCTCCATGCCTATATCACATAATTAAGATGCGGCCTTTTAAAATTGCCGAAGATTCTACAAAAGCTGTCTTTGCCAAAAACGGCAAATGCTCGTATGGTAGCTTAAAACATTGAAGTGGGCACTTTAAACGCCTTAAGACTTATCAGACGCGGCCGAACGCATTGCTGCGGGACCAACTGTCGGAATTACACACCTGCCCAAAGCTACAATGCGCAGCAGTGTTAGTAAAAGCTAGGAACGATTAAATCCTAGCGAGCAGTTGGGTTTAGTTTACGTTTCCCGTGCCTAAACTGTCATCGCAACTACGCAGGACGGACTATAAAATTCTTGAATCGTGCATAAGCAAACATAAACTGCCTGCGAGACGGGTTAACGGATTGTCACAAGTAGCTGCCAATACCTGCGAAGCGGGTTACGCGTTTACTTTCATGGCCACGACTATAATCGCCCACGCCGTAAAGAAGGGAAGCCGGCAATTGATTGAAGCCTGGGCGTCCGATGAAACCTAAATCAATCGATTTATAGATCTGGCGCCGGTAGACAGAGCTCCTTGCAGTAAAATTTTTGCTGGTGTTACTGGTGCTTGATTGCGCCTTACGCTCATTAACTGTTGATTGCTTCGTTGCCGCTTTTATTTCTGATGATTGATTGTAGCATGGGTTCGAAATCTTACAAAAATAAAGATATGATACCGGCTAGCAAAATGTCATCTACCTCTTTAATTATAGATACACCACGAATGTGAACATCCACCTTAATTTGTTCTTTCTGGTTATCTGTCTGTTAATATCTCATGTTAACCAATCGGGGTGATTCGGCCTTCAGCAACTTTTTATCGGGTAGTTAAGATGCATAATATCGCTCTTAACACCTACAAGAATGATCCAGTGTTTAATTGTTTGACGGTCACGTGTTTCGAGAACATTGAACTGATAATGAAATTCCTCATGAACTCGTTGCGAGACAGGTGCCTTGAAATCTTTGCCTTTTCTATTTTTTCCTGAACTTAGTGGTAACTAAGCGTGGCAACTACTATTCTTCGTAAGTCAGATTCAGTTGGGTCGTTTGATACAGCCTTCCGTCTGCTCCTGGATCCCCATGAGTAAATAGTCCCAGCTCTGTTCGGTTTTATTAGTAGCAACGCCCTTGAGCTCTCTACTGATGACACAGTAGCTAAGAAATGCATCAACACAGCGGAAAAATTGTGCCTTGTAGTCTAATAGTAGAGCGCTGGTTGCGCAAAGCCTTCCCTGGTGTGCGGGTTCAACTTCCGCTGAGGCCGCGATTTTTTTCACAATTGGGTCTACTAAATTAAGCAAATCCACCAGAAACTCTAACAAATTAAAAAGAGATCGTTTACGTAATTTCAAGCGAAGACCGAGCAGCCGTTGGTTAGTCAAAAAGTGCAAACGTACAGTTCTGCGAGTGCTGCAAGCAACACCGTCAAAGTCGTACGAAAACCCTTGTAGCTCGCAGAGCGTTTACCCCAGGGACGCACAATTGATATTACGTCAGAAAAACAATGCATCTCAAAGCATATTTGAATTTATAAAGTACCATTTTTGAGGGAGAACCAATTAGTTTTTTCGAAAACTGTAAAATTGAAAAAAGGGATGAACGAGAGGTCAATTATTTAAGTCCTTGTGTGCACAAGGCCATTCTGTGCCCCCACGCAAACGCACGCACCGAACATTCGCGCACGCTCGCTGGTAGGTTTTCCTACTCCTCTCACCCCCTGCGCAGCCTTTGTCAGAGTGCACGCAAGCGTTATCAGCAAAATTTATCGATCCATTCCCACGAAACTCGCTGTCTTGACAGTGACGGACACCTGGTCACGCCTGTCAGTCAAAATAACCGTTACCTGGGGGCGCGAACGCCGCCCTCCCACTACCAGCAACTCCACTTACCCCTCCCTTCTTATTTCGCACTCGCTTGCGTGCGCCCCTGGCCCGCGGGTAGAGGACGATATGGCTGCGGGCTCGGCGGGTGCATACACTCATCACACGGTCGGGATTTGGGTCAGGTGTGGTTTGAGTGTTTTTGCATATAAAGTCCGACGGCCCCGACGGGCCAAACTGCTGTCGACCGTCAAACCGGCTCTATTGATTTTCTGAAAGCTACGGGACGTGGTGCGCGCGTGCAGGTAACACGCGCGCCTGGGCACACGCGTATAGAGGGAAGCAGTGATGATAAGCCAATCACCTGATGAAGTACTATAATAAACATTCACGCCTAATGATTAAGAGCATCGCTCTAGAGAAATGTCACTAGGGAAAGTGAGACCAGTGCATGAAAAAGAGATAAAAGTACAAAATAAGGAAAATTAATAAATTTGTAACATATTAATATTTCGTGGATTGTCCTTTGGCGTTTAAATAAGCCGTAAGGTGGGACGGGAAAGATAGAACCAAGTTGTCAATTGTTGTTTGATTTATACAATTATTAAGTACAAATTCCAACTTCTGTTCCATTGATAGATGTTTCGCTTGCTTCTCCCAGTTCCTCTTTAATAAAGCAAAAAGATTTTCAATCGGATTAATGTCCGGAGAATTGGGAGGAAAAAAAATGCTGCGCAGGCAGAAAGGCAGGCTGTCGTCTGTAAATAGTCAATTTTATTCTTAGGGGTAATGATTATCATACCTACTTTGATCGGTGAATAGGGGCGTTATCTTGTAACATAACCGTGTCCATCCAACGTATTTTAATATTGTTGTAGGGCATCCTTTACTATGTCCACAAAGGAATGGTTGTTTATTGTGCCTTTTGTTGACCGCCCCTAGTAGCATTTCGCTAGCGTCATGCACTTCAGCAGTAGCCGTAAAAGGTGAACATATGTGTGCTTTACGTGATTGGCTGATCATTAATGCTTCTCCCTCCATGCGTACGCGTGTTACTGGTACGCGCGCACCATTTGACTTTTTCATAGCGTGTGACCTTGGCGCGCAACTCGATTTTTCGCAGCTAAGTGAATTTTCAAATTTTAATAGGATTTTATCGCATCCTGTCGACTTTATTAGCATAATTGTTGTTCATAATTCAAATTTTTAACCCCTAAGCCACTCCACAAACCGGTGGTCATTTTCTTTGTCTATAGGTGGAAATATACAGTTTTCTACTGTTTCAACCGACATAGCCTCCTAGGAATTCTCTAAGATTCAGTTGAATAACACGTAATTAATTGCGTGAATATTAAATCAGATTGTATATTTTGAAAGAATACTCTTTTCCCAACAAGAAATAGTGTTCACTGGTCGAAATATAAATCTAGATATTTTTCACCCTACATAGCCTCATAATTTCAACCGACATAGCCTCATCTGAACGTTTATTTTAGATTGCAAATTTTAAAAAGATTTCGCAATTTCCAACAAGATTCAGTTTACACTTGTTGCAATATCAATCGAGTGAGTGTTCATCCAGCATAGACTCGTCAATTTTATTCTCTGTATAAGAGAAACTTTCTTGCATAGCCTTGATTAAAAATATATCTAACTGCATATCCTTCTGATATTTTAAACTTCAATATGAAAATACAGTCAGTTTTTAGACGAAAATCCCCCCTTAACGACCCTCTTGGTGTTAAATTTTTCCAAGATCAACCCGTCTTAAATATGAAAAAACTGAATCTTGACGCTTTGGACACTTTTAATAATTTCATGTCTCAATATGGATGTTTGCTTACGGTTCTCAGTACCATCTTTGATGGAAATGTCTCTTCGCTCACTTCTCAGCAATGTGAGAAATTAGAGCCCTTGATCAATTTGGTGTCTACTGAGACCTGTGACCGGCAAAAAAGAAGTTATAATTTTCTTTTAAAGAATGTCCCAAAAAGTAAAATTCCGCTAGACGTCGCCTGTCAATTCCTTTACTCGTGTGGATTTAACTCTGAGGTCGCAGAAGCTAAAAGATTGTCCTCTCGAAGCAAAAATCCGCCGATTTTGGTAAAACTTTTTTCGGCGATAGAAGTTGACAACCTCTTCTCTCAGCATGAGCGTTCAGCTCAATACCTGAAAAAACATAAGCTTTTTATATGTAGGGATAAAACCCCCATGGAACGTAGGATTTCGCCTGCATCTACAAAAACTAGGCCCACTCCTACCCATACTATTCCAAATGTGGTATCTGAGGTCGACGCAAGTTCACGTCCCTCCGGATCAGCGACAACGTTAAGTTCACCCGAAACCTCACTCGCAGTCCTTACTCCTGAGGTAGACGCAAGTTCACGTCCCTCCGGATCAGGGACAACGATAATTTCACCCGAAAACTCACCTGCAATCTTTACTCCTGGCTCGAGTGAAATTCCATCGCCTTCCGAGCGAACCTCGCCTGCTAAAGAGGCTAAACCTAATAGACCTAAACGTGCCCCCCGTAAATCGAAGCCAATTGCAAAAATCAGTAATTTACATAATTATGGGAACAATACTAACATTTCAGCATCTACACCAGATGTCAACCCTCATGTTTTTAATTTTCCAATCCCCAAAATGGCCCACAATCCACAATTAATTCACTCTAATAATACTATGAATAGCTTCTCGCAACCTTCAATGCCATTTTCGAATGCCCGTCCTCTGACAAAGTATGCTGACACTTCAGCACCTATAGCAGATGTAAATACTCGCGTTAGTTATTTTCCAAAACCGGAAAATGACCAAAATCAACACATTATCAAAACCACTAATTATGATCATAGTCTTCCATACCCATTTAGGTCATTTTCAAACGTGCGTTTTCCGAAGAATTATGCTAACTCTTATCATAATCATTTTTTACGACCGCCTCCTACTTTTCTTACTCCACAAAACGGGCACCCTTTCCTGAATTTTCAAGCAAATCTGCCACCATACAATAATCCTAATATATTTGACAATTATATTTCAGCTAATTGTAGACCACAGCAATCTTGCTTTTCGCCTTTTGTTTCTACCATGCCAGTTCCCTTTCCGTCACCAAGTTTTCCTTTTTTATAAATACGGATGAGCGTAACCTGCATCTCAGGGATACGCTCAGTATAGTTTCTCTGAATGCGAGATCAGTTGTAAATAAAATGACAGAGCTCAGAACAGTAGCTTTTGAGCTTGATCCAGATGTTATTTGTATCACTGAATCTTGGGCTCACTCTCTTATCCCTGACTCAACGCTCGCTATAGATTATTTTTGTTTGTACCGACAAGACCGCATTGAAAAACGTGGCGGTGGTTGCCTTCTTTATATCAAATCATCTTTTGTACATTTCCCGTTTCATCTGAGCATTTCATCGTTTTCGGGAGATGTTTGCTTTATCTCAGTCATCCTCCCGCACAATAAAAAAGCCGTAATTGGCTGTGTTTATAATCCCCCATGTTATTCTGGTAATGAAAGTGCGCTCTGCGAACTGTTTGCAAAAGTTGCAGAAGCTGAAGTTGATGTCAAAATAATCGTAGGTGATTTCAATCTGCCAGACGTTGACTGGGAGGCAAATACTTGCCCGCCAAAATTTCAAAAATTGGTAGAAACTATTAACTTTGCAAACCTGTCACAACTGGTCAGTTCAGTGACTAGAAATGCGAGCATATTAGATTTAATTTTTACAAATGACGTCCACCCTCTCTTTATGAATTTTCATCGTGATCTCTTTACAAGTGACCACGCATTAATTCAGTGTTGTTTTCCAGTCTCTCTTTCATAAAAGCCTGAGGTAAAATGCAATAACCTCGATTTTGCTAACGCAAACCTTGAACCCATAAATGACTTCGTAAGTACTCTAGATTGGCATACTATTTTTTCAACTAATGATCCAATCTTTTTCAATGAACTTTTACAAAACCTTACAGAAAAAATTCAGACTTTTATCCCACTTAAGCCTATTAAATCAAATTCAGCTTCCTCTACCGTTCCACATTTTCTCCAAAATAGACTTAAAAAATTACGGAAGCTACTTAAGGATCCGTCTAATAGCTCTTTGTCGGTGCACTTAAGGATAGCACAAATATTTGAATTAGCGCTAAAAATAAGGCTTGCACGAGATAGGCGTAGAGAATCCCTGGCACTAAATGATGCTAACTTTTCCAAATCCGTTGCTCAAGTCTTCCGTTTTCGGTCATCCGCTAAGCTTCAGAAATTCATTCCGCCTTTACTCGATAGTAGTAATCATTTTGTTACAGAGAATTTGGCCAAAGCAGAAATGTTAAATTCTTTCTTCGCCAAGTTCTTTACAATTGAGACTAGTCCAACACCCGAAATACCTCTGATGTGTGATGCAAATCTCACTTCAATGGATTTTTCACCTACAAGTATTCATAAAGAAATAGCTCGTCTCAACAATTCACATTCAGTCGGGACGGATAACATTCCAAACTCATTTATTAAGCAACTAAGAGATTTTCCTCCTTTACTGAGCAAATTATTTACAAATTTTCTCGAAAACGGTTTTTTTCCTGATTCTTGGAAAACTTCTATTGTAATTCCAGTTTTTAAATCTGGTTCCAGATCTGACATTAAAAATTATCACGGTGTTCATAAAACACCTTCCTTAGCTAAACTGTTTGAAAAATTAATCGCCAATAAAATTACAGATTTTTGCATAAGCAATCAAATATTAAATATATCTCAGCATGGTTTTTTACCGGACCGATCTTGTGAAACATGCCATATGTCTTTTCTTAATCTCCTCACTTCTCTTCGTAACGATCATTTATCTGTGGTGGTCATCTATTTTGATCTTAGTAAGGCATTTGATAAAGTACCTCATAGGAGACTACTAGCCAAACTAGAGGCTATAGGATTTTGTAGTCCTCTCATTGACTTTATTAGATCATATCTTTCTAATCGGACACAACAGGTCTTAGTGGGGTCCTCATACTCTACCCCTACCGCTATTTTAAGCGGTGTCCTTCAAGGTACCGTTCTGGGCCCCTTGTTGTTCCTGCTTTATATAAATGATATTTCAACAATAGTTAAACACTCTCAATCGTATATATACGCGGACGACTTGAAATGTGTATACTCCTTCTCTAATTCTACGGCTGAGGAATGCTTAGAACGCATTCATTCGGATTTGGACGCTCTATCTGCGTGGAGCTCCACTTGGCAGATGGAGTTCTCGCCTTCTAAGTGCCAGTTCATGTGTTTTGGACCTGAAAGGCTGCCACAGCCTATCATTTTTCAAGGTTGCCCCATGACTGAATGTTCTAACATTAAGGACTTAGGTTTAAGTTACACCAATAAATTAGATCTTTCACCTCACGCTGATAGAATTACAGCAAAAGCTGCTCAGATATGCGGCTTCATCTCTTATAATTTCTACCTTCCCGAAATGAAGCTAAGACTTTATCGTATGTATGTGCTTCCTATTCTCGAATACTGTTGTCCATTCTTCGGTCTAATGAATGAATCTAGCCGTTCAAAAATTGAAAGTGTCCAAAGAAGATTCACTAAAAAGGTCCTCTATCCGGCATTTTCAGACATTTCATACTCAAAAAGATGTGAGATAACGAAACTGAAATTTCTTTGGGTCAGGAGACTGGAAGCAGGGTTTTGTCTCCTGTTTCGCCTTAATAATAGTTCAAATCTCCCCAAGATTTCTGCCCTTACTCCCGTTACTCGCCCTTACAACCTAAGAAATTCAACGTTGATTATACCTCCTCCTGCTTCTTCCACTTCTAAGCGATCTCTATTTTTTGCTTCTAGGTATAGCTATCTTTGGAATAATTTGCCGATTGATATTCGGACGTTGACTAGTCTATGTGCATTCAAGCGAAAACTGCACATTTATCTTAACACTGAATCTATTAACCTTTTGTTTTCCTCATCTTTTCCGGGCAGCTTTCTCCACAATTCGGAGAAAGGACCATCAGGAATTTAGGATCCCTTCTTGAAACTACCTTCCTCTAACTCATGTACCCCAGAATCAGGACGCAGTCTTGACGGCTCTCGTTTCGCTGGTCATCAACCATCATCAGGGCCTTATATTTGGTCACATCTCAGACATCCACAACAATGGTCTTGTAGATTTGACGGACTTTTGGATATCATACAGCGGTGCCCATCACGATCATAAACTGGTGGGTTCCCTATGTTCCATTATGCCGCATCGGTTTGGGAACCCGAGTGTAGTGCTGGGAACCCGTCTATACCAGTAATGTTTCGTTAATACCTATTGTTCTGCCCCACACTCAGCTTCGACTGAGTTTGCTTCCAAGCCCTTCCCCCTTACTAACAGAGGCAGTGGGTACCAGAATACATATGTCAGAATTCTAGATAACGATGTGGCTCATCTGTGTGTGCCCTTGAATTTCACCTTCCGCATAACACTGCTATATTCATTTTTGTTGAATCTAACAAATTCGCTTCTAAACAGTTATACTCGTCTTATAGCTATAGACTACGGATACTTTGTGAAACCAATTATTTCTAGTTCTTCGTGTTATCGAATTTTTGGTTTATTGATGAGGCCCACTGGGCCTGAAATATACAACTTATTATTATTATTATTATTTCATGTCGCTGTCTGCCTTGCCGTTAACTGTAGTGTGCGCTGATTGGTTTAATATGAATGTCCGCGCCTGTGGGTGTACGCATAGGCGTGCCCAGTGGTTACATGGACGCACCATCTACTTGAGCGCTGATTGTAGGCTTTTGCTTGTACGGTGTTTCCCACCCAACGCATGTGCAGTGGTTCCCTTTGTGCTCGCGTACACCTCCCCCCACCAAGTTTTGGGCATATGCATACGTCTATGGTCCTTCCCCCTCACCCACTGGCGCTGCCCTCCCCCAGGTAACTGCGTGTTTAGCGTAGCTGGCCGGCCGCCACGACGAGTTATGCTGCCCCGCCCTCTTCACCTGCACAGCCATTCCCCGCGTGAACGTCCCTCCCCTCCCACAAGCACATGACATAGAAATAAGTGATTCGTAGTCCATAAACAAGGGGGATTTATTTACAAAGATACGGGAATTATGTACAAGGGAGGGAGGCTTCAACTATTCCATGGAACTGTCCTGATCAGCACTCCCGTCATGCCGTTTTTGTAAGCGAGTAAGCTTCGTAACAGCCGACTTTAGCACGGAGCGGACGGCCTCCTCGAAATCCGTCGGCAGTGTTGGGCGGCCCTCCGCCTACCTTCCATACACATCTAGGGGTTGACGAATATTAAGGAAGAATCAAACGCTTACCAGCAAGCAGGGCGTATGCTCTGGTGAGCCGGAAATTCTGTCGTTGGTAGCCGCCCGTTAGATTAAATTTAGTGAGCAGGCGGCTGTCGAAGAGGGGTTGCATGAGGTCTTTGACGAGATCGTGCGCCCTCCACGCTTCCCGCGTACGCAGGAAGGCAACCTAAAGAAGGAATTACTTAAAAAGCAAAAAGTCCTACCGCCTGCTGCCAATAATTTGCATCTAACAGACGCTCCTCAAACGTCTCGAATTCCTCCACAGAGGTAATCGGGGACGGAACCGGGCACTCCGTCCGGGCTGGCGGCATCGATATTGGTGCAGCAGACGGATTCTGAAGCAGTGCATCCGTCCTGGCGAGGATGATAGCCATTTGTGTCTCCATGTTACAGAGGCGGTTGTCGATCTTGGTCATCCAGGCCAGCAGCCCCTCCGAAGTGCCCATGTGCTGGGACGTGGGCGGCGCTGATGAGGGCAAAGCCGAGCTCGTACCTAAGTTATATTTCAACTGAAGGAAAATTTTCAGGTTACCTGCAGGGGTGCCTAACAACACCTCGTTCAAACAGCTTCGAAGCGAAGGCGGTGCAGGCCCCAAGTCGCAGTCGAAACTCGGCAGGTTGTCCACCACGAAATCGGGACCAGGAGACTTGCGTTTCCTTGCCCGTCCGCTCCTGTTATAATCAACCTGTTTCTCAAACATAGTTGCTATCTACAAGGTAAAAAAAACCCTGAAGTGAGTATGGGGTGGGGGAGGCACTTACCTAGTCCTGCACGCTGCGTTTGCAAAACTGTACTGGCGGCATAAACACTGAGAGGTTAATAATGAGTAGAAGCTATCTCCCTACATATATGTCGCAGCGCGTGTGGCGAAGGACTACGAGTTTTCATGCCATATCCCGCTTTCAATCCCCGAGGGTGCGTAATCATAGCAGCTTAATGAGGATTATGAAGTCCTCATCGGGAACTCCCATGAACTTCTGGAAGGGTTCCCGAACCTCTACCTCGCTAACATTATTAGAGAACTTTACCCTAAAAATACGTAGCCCTGATGACTTTATGGGCCGAGTGAAAACCTCGGAGACCTCCTCAACGTACGATACACTCAACTTATAGTACGAAGATTCGCTATAAATAACTTGCCTAACGCACATAAATCCAGAGCGAAGGCGAAAGTAAGCATCTTTAGGAGTAGCTGCTAATACTGATAGGTGAGGAGTTAGAAGATGCGGCCTCAAGTGCCCTTCACTAAGGCACCGAGAAATCTGCTCAAGCGGCAGAAACGCGGTCCTCGCCAGGTCCTTTAATTGACCTAAGAAACTTTCAAATGGGAACGCTGAAAAGGAGTCGAGCGCACCATGTTTAATGTAGTCCAGTGGTAGGTGTACAATGCTGTGTACATTATACACCATGTACGCTGCTTGCCACCAGTACCGCCTTCCAAATGCCGTCGATAGGGACTTGCAAATGCCTCACCGCAACTGGGACAGTATAGTTTCATTCCTGCAAAGAGAAAAAACGTTAGCAGCAGCTGGTAATAATAAAACAATTGGGAGAAGTTTATCGCGGAAGAGCAGATGTTCCTCCTGTGACACTTTCTGACGAAATGACATTTTTCCAAACGACTACGACTTAGAGATTGTAGAAATCAATGCAGCCGGTCCCACGATCAAAAGCTGTTTCGTCTGTTCTCACCGCCGGGCCTCCTAAAAAAATCACTATCACGAAATCTGACCCGCATTCGGACCATATGATGGATGGTTGCACTCGCCAAGCCTTATCGACCTCTTCGCGCGGGCCTGGGTGCGCGCGCCAGCGAGCGCGAAATAAGGGGGGAGGGGTGAGTGAAGTTAGTGGTAGGGGGAGGATGGCGTTCGCGCGGCCGGGTACCGGTTTAGTTGACTGAGAGGCGTGACCAGGTGTTCGTCGTGGCCCAAGCAGCGCGTTTCATGAGAACGGATCGTTACTTTCTGCTGAAAACGGGTGCGCGCACTCTGACGCCAAACGAGGGCTGCGCAAAGGGGGAGGGGGGTTGGAAAAACTCTGAGCAAGCGCCCACGCATTCGGTGCGTACGTTCACCTGGGGACACAGAACAGCGGGGTAGTGAATTATTGGACATTCTGGTGAAAGTCCGTAGCGATCGCTAGCGATTTGTTACATGGGGCCTAATCGGTCGCTCCCCGAACTTGATGGCCATCCAAACTAACGACTTACGCGGCAGCCCTTCGGCTGCAAATTTTCGCATGCGCACGAAGTCGGCGTCAGACAGGAAATGCTTTGACATCTGAACACCACGGTAAGATACAGAAAAATGACAGCAAGTCACCGATTCCCATTATATATCAAGCTGACGCTCACAGATATCGGTACGTTTAAACAAATTTACCATACAAATTTATAAAACTGACTTTTATGGCGTAAAACTTCGCATATTAGCAAATAGTAATTTGTAACTCCCAAATATGTCCTTATTTTTAAAACGAAATGCGATTCCTTAAAATTGGCTTAACTTTCATTTTATAAACTTCGCGCAAAATTTCCCAGCTCTGAAAGGGAATATTGTGCCACTTTTTTACTTATTCTGGAATTTTTTCCACATCACAATGCATATTTGTTAAAACTTTGGCTCTGTCATACCTTATGGCATAGGAAATTTGTTCGGTATAAACTTACTCATGATTTAGCCAAATTAATGCCTACTTTGCTCCATAACTTTAAATAAGATGGCAGTTTTCCAAACTAAAGCATTTATAATTATCAAATTTACTCAGTTGATCAAAATAACCTGTCCAACTATATGTCACACTACCAAGTTAAATGTAGGCAGTAGGTGAAACAAAAGCAAAAAGAGCGGCCCTTGGGAAAAAACGCCTTGGGTATTTTCGGAAAGATGTAGAAGCTCGAATGTGATTTCAGAGCTTTCAAGGAGAAAAAAACTGGCATAGATGGGAAGATCATATACGCGAGATAAAACCGTCCTGCTGATAGGAATATGTAGGGAAGACAGAAGAAGCCCATCACGGACATCATCACGGACATATTAAAATTCCTATTTTTAAATCTGGTTTCCGCTCGAATATTCACAATTATCGCGGTTCTCATAAAACACCCTCTCTGGCTAAACTCTTTGAAAAACTATTTCCCAAAAAATTACAGATTTTTGCGTGAACAACAACATTCTCAGCTCCTCACAGTGTGGCTTTTTACCGGCTCAATCTTGTGAAACATGCCACATGTCTTTGCTTAACCTACTTACTTCTCTTCATAATGATCATTTATCTGTGGCAGTTATCTATATTGGGTTAAGTATACCATTTGATGAAGTTCCTTATAGGAGGCTCCTAGCCAAACTAGAGGCTATAGGATTTCGCATTCCTCTTACTGACTTTATCAGATCTTATCTTTCTAATTGAAAACAAAATGTCTTAGTGGGATCCTCATACTCTACTGCTACCGCAATTTTGAGTGATGTACTTCAAGGTACCATGCTAGGTCCTCTGCTGTTCTTGCTTTGCATTAATGATATTTCATTGAATGTTAGACACTCTCAATCTTGCGGATGTGGATGATCTTAAGTGTGTTTACTCCTTTTCCAACTCAACGGCCGTGAGATTCCTAGAAAAATTTATTCTAATTTGAATGCTCTTTCTGCGTGGAGCTCACCATTGCAGGTGGAGTTCTCACATTCTAAGTACCGATACGTGTGCTTTGGGCCTGAAAGGCTACCATGACGTTATTTTTCAAGGTTGCCCAATGACTGAATTTTCCAACGTCAAGGACTTAGGTTTAAGCTACATCGATAAATTAGATCTTTCTCTTAACGCCGATAGAATTACGGCCGAAGCTGCACAGATTTTCGGCTTTATTTCTTATAATTTGTATCTTCCTGAAATGAAATTAAGACTTTATCGTATGTTTCTGCTTCCCACTTGAGAATACTATTGCCCATTCTTCGGTCTGAGGAACGAAATAAGCCGTTCAAAAATTGAAGGGGTCCAAAAACAGTTCACACGAAAACTGCTTTATCCCACATTTTCTAGTACTTTTTACTCAAATACCTGCAAAGTAACGAAAATATGATTTTTGGGTCAGGAGATTGGAAACAGGCTTTGTCTCCTTTTTCGCCTCAATAATAGCAAAAATCTTCCCAAATTTTCTGTCATTACCCCTGCCTACTGTTCCCACAACTAAAGAAACTGGGCACTTGTTAGATTCTCTCCTTCTACCTCCTTATCTAAACGCTCTTAATGTTTTACAATGAGGTATTTAACAATAATAATAATAAGGTTTATTTGTAAAGCACATCTTTGGCGCCGTCAAAAAACTCCGGAAGGCAGGAAAAAACCTAACCCAAACCCCTTCTTTCGCAGTGACCATTGTATTTGTTTTGGTCTTTTGCTAGGTCAATAGTGTGCGAAATAAGGAGTTTGTTTTAAGTGAAAAAAACCTGACTTCTAGGAAACAAATCGAGGAATACATGAAATTAAATAGCTATACATTGTAGGCGTTACGGTTTTATAGTAAGAATACTTGGGGTCTGGAAAAACTGTAATGTCCTTTAACTGAGGTATACTTTGCCGCGGTCAGTTTGAAGGTGAAAAAAATCAGCTGATGATATGGCATCTACCGTATGCATGGGTCTGCTCGATACGGAGATTACAATCGTTGTCCAGTGGCACAAGTTTGCTAATTAGATGGGACGTTGCAGATGTCTGAGGTGGGTCGAGGCAGCTGCGAAGCACCATCGTCATTCAAGTGCATCGGCAGAAGACATTTGGCCTTTCGTTTGTCGAATATCTAAGTGAGATTGAGATTTACATCATTAGTATTTATATTTCTGATACATTATAAGAGGAAACAATATATATTTTAGTATAATTGAAGAGAAAATTATTTTCTTTCATAATAATTTTTTATAAACATTTAGATATTAGTAGAGGAATATTGGAATAGATAAATTGTTCTTAGTTTTTGTTTTTTTATTTTTAAGGATTGGAAAAGGAGGCAAGGCACAATTTTGCTTAAGCTTTGATTTTATCAGCGTTGGAAACCGTCGACTGGAAAGCTCCCAGCATTTGCCAGTTTTCTCCAAAATTTTCGGGAACTCTCCTGGACCGTTAGATCCCTTTTGGTCCGAATTGGACGTCAAAGAACTGGTTAGCAAAGTGTCCTATTTTATTCAGAAATATATGCGTCATGTCATTTGAGAAGAACTGCTTGGTCTTTCTTCTAAATTCGGCTAAACTGTGGCTTTTGCGAATATCGTTGGGTAGGGCATTCCATATGATCGCATACCTTATGGTGTAGAAATTTGATCGCTGGGCCGTCCTAGCTTTAGCGTTATGAATTGTATGCTGGTTGTTTCTAGTGGAACGGGAACCGTTTTGATTTGTTAACATATTATTGCTAAGGATGTTCTGATTATGTGTCACTTTAAATAGGAAAGTTAAACCATTTTGGAGTCGCCTTTGCCAGAGGGGTTTAAGACCATATCTATTGTACATTATTGAATAGGAGTCTCGGGCGTCATCGCGTTTACACAGACCTCTGGTAAACCTTCGCTGGATTTTTTCTAGTTTCTGTCTGTCATCTGATGACATGGTACCGAAAAATATTGAGCAGTAATCTAGAATAGGTAAAACGTACATTTTGTAAAGTTTAGTCTTAAGTGTAATTAATGTGAAATTTTTACTTATGAAGCCACATAGTCGATTGGCTTTTGGTGCGATTTGTTTAACATGTGGGGATAAGTCAAGAGTATTAGAATAGCTAAGACCTAAATCTTTTAAAGATGTTAGCTCTTTTATTTCTTGACCACTAAACATTATGGGGGGAAGTTTTAGTGGTCCAAAAATCATGAGATGACATTTTGTTGGTGAAAATGGCATTTGCCACTGAACACTCCAGTCGTTTAGTTTTTGAAGGTCTAATTCAATTGTTCTATGCACACTACTTATCGAATTTTTGTTATAGGCATATGCGAGTTTTAAGTCATCTGCATATAAAAATGTTTTAGCAGATGTTGATATCGTGGATAACTCATGAATGTAAATGAGAAATAAGAGAGGACCTAGGATAGTGCCTTGAAAAACACCACTGCTTATATGAGCTGGTTCTGATACTATATTTCGAAGTTGTACTACTTGAAATCGGTTTTGAAGATAGGATTTGAGGAAATCAAGGAGGGGGGGGGGGCGAATCCCATGACTCACTAGCTTCACGATCAGTCTTTTATGGGGAACTTTGTCAAAGGCTTTTTTTAGATCAAAGTAAATTGTAGCTACCGTGTTCCCATCAACGCGATTTCTGGAGACGAATTCCAAGAAAGTGAGATGGCAGGACTGACATGACTTTTTAGGTAAAAAGGCATGTTGAGAGGGGGTATGAGATTTACATTCGTCAGATGGTCTAACATTTGGTTATAAATTAATTTTTCTGAGATTTTTGATAAAAACCGATGTTCGGTGAACACCACGATAATTTTGGGCATTGGACCGATTTCCGTTTTTGTAAATTGGGGTGATACATGATTTTTTCCAGATTTCTGGATAAGTACCATTTGACTGCAGT
>JAYGXS010000289.1:18034-34191 GCA_036362985.1 Ligula intestinalis
TTGAGAAATACTCGTTGAAAAGATTTGCTATTTGGTTGTCATTTGTCTGCTTCCAAGTGAAGACTGCACATTTATCTCAACACTGGTTCTATTAACTTTTTATTCTCCTAATCTGTTTCGAGTAGCTTTCTCCATGACTTCGAGGAAGGACCATCGGGAATTTAGGAGATCCTCTTGAAACTATTTGCTCTGCCTCGTGTCTCCCGGGAACCTAGATGTTTCCATTAACCACCACTTAATCAAACAAAGTCACGTGGACGTACTCAGTCTAAGCTGCTGCCATTTCTTTGGCTACTAACCATCATCAGACTTCCTACACCTATTTGTACCCTACTTCGCTGTCTTATGTTCCCAAGCAGTTTTATTCTCGTACATGCTTTTTGAAAATGAAGGCCCGTTGAACTTGATATAATAATATATAATATAATATATAATATAATATGTTTATTATAATATAATATGTTTATTATGCCAGTTTACAGGCAATTGTAAAGAGTTGGTAATGCACCTCTTGGGCGCCTTCCAACACCTCGAAGACCGGAAAAAACCTAAAACAAACTCCCTATGTTGCGGCCAGTATTGGTTTTGTTTCAGGTTTTTTGTTTTGTCAATATTGGGCGAGATAGGGAGTTTGTTTCAAGTGAAAAAAACCTGCCTTCAAAGGTATGATACAAACGGAATAAATGTACAGTTGTAAGCTGAGTTGACTCATCAGCAGGAGAACTGTTTCATATCGTTTAAAAACATTAGTTCCAGACGGAGAGGGTTGGCACAAGAACACAGTGTTCTCAGTCTTCCTTCAATGGTTGTCGGCAAAAGTTGCGCGCTATCGGCTGAAGGGTTAGCAGACCGCGGGCTGCTGCTTCAGCAGCATTATCTTCAGCATGGAGCCTGGCGGGGTTCAAAGTCCACGAACGCCATCAGAGTGAAAGAGAGATTCCACCGAGTCAGCACCCAAAATTCGTGAAAGTTGCCCTGAATGTAGAAAACTAGTTATAGCTCTCTTAAATATAGGGTAGTTTTGCTGGGTTTTAATACTTTTGGGCAGCTTATTCCAGATTGATATGGCATTTACTGAAAAGAATTGCCGGTACTTAACTGTACGTGCCACAGGAAGAAATAAAAATACGTCTCGATGACTGGCGCGTCGAGAGTGCTCAAGCTGCCTTATTGTACTAAGGGGATTAAAGGTTTGACCATTCAAAAGTTTAAACAGTAAAAAAGACCCTTCTGCAATCGACGAAGCCATAGGGGATCTAGCTTTATAAGTTCGCACCTTTGTTGGTAGGTTAAGTTACGGTGTTCTGTACTGAAAACTCTTCTAGTGAAGAAGTGCTGCACCGATTCTATTTTCTTCCGTTCACTAGTGCGCAGAAGACTGAATAGAGGCGAGCAGTATTCAAGCCTAGGTCTCACGTACATATTATAAAGGCTAGTTCTAACCTTGATAGTCTTAAAATTTCTAAGGATAAATCCGGTGGTTCGGCGTGCTTTCGAGACTATCAGGGCACAGTGCTCTGACAAATTGAGACTATTAGAGTAGGATATGCCCAAATCTTTGATAACTCCTGGGACATTTCATTCGTGGCCGTCAATGCTTAATTCCGGTTGATGATCGTCGCCAACAACCATAGCGGAACATTTGTGCCATAAAAGGGTGAGGCGCCATTTGCAACACCACTGGGCGAAGGCCTGAAGATCCTTTTTTATCAGCTTGAGCACGATGTTGCGATCTGCCGGTTTATATCGATAAGCGACTTTTAAATCATCAGCGTACATGAAGGGTCTGCCATACTGAAAACAATCTGAAACGTCGTTGACAAACAGGCAAAATAGGAGCGGACCCAGTACACTACCCTGTATAACTCCACTCCTCACATGCGTGGGGTTGGAGATAACATTCGAAATTTTTACTCGTTGTGTGCGAGCACCCAAATAGGAAGATATGAAGTTCAGTGGCTTGCTACCTATGCCGAAGGAGGCTAGTTTCAGAAGGAGGAGGTTATGATCGACCCGATCAAAGGCCTTAGTAAAATCAAAATAGATGCTATAAGTGGCAAAACCGCTGTCTCTAGATTGCAGCACATAATCAAAGAAAGAGAGCTGACAGGTGTCACAAGATCGTTTCTCGATAAAGCCATGTTAAGCTGTATTGAGCAAGTTGTTCTCTGTCAAGTGACGCATCACCTTTTCTTTGATTAAGGTCTCCAAGATCTTCGAGGCTGCGGGAAGTGTATTTATTGGCCTAAAGTTGTCGAATGAGGTCAATCGGCCATGCTTGCGAATAGGCATTATGTGCGATTCCTTCCACAACGAAGGAAACGCTTCGCTCTCAAGAGCAAGATTAAATACCTTACAAAGAATAGACGGAAAGATATTATTCGCTTCAGCTTTTAGAAGGCTAACTGGGACGCCATCTGGTCCTAGACTATAGGATTGACGATAACGACGAATGGCTACAGTCACATCCCAGACGGTAAAACTTATGGTTTCGAGTATGGCACCCGTCCAAGCCTGGATAACCGGAGGTGCAGCGAACGAGCTTTCACTAAAAATTTTGGATAGGAACGCATTGAAGCTATCGGCGGTCAACTTAGCGTCAGCTATGGGGTTTCCTAAAGCATCTTGAAGTATGGGGTGTTGCGTTTTCCTCTGCGCTTTTACTGTACGCGAAAAGAGTTTCGCAACATTAAGGGAAGGATTTTCAGCGAAGTGAGCCTCATCGGCTATCTGCTTTTCTTCGGAGAGCTTCTTGGCCTGCTCAAAGATCAGTGTGATCAAGGGCAGAACGGAAGTGTCGTTCTGCCGATGCAAACGACGAGAGAGTTTACGCAGCCTACGACGGAGAGACAGAGGAAGGTACACTTCATCCTTGACATGTATTACTTTCTTACGAGGGACAAAGTGGAGGATGAGTGGATCCAACACTTTGTACAGTGCATCGGTACAAACATTTACATCCAAACATTGGAAAAATTCAGACCAGTCGAGAGCGTTTAGATGTACCAGTAGGTCAGCCGTGTTTGCTGATCGGAAGTCATGACAAAAACTATACTTTTGGGAAAATGTTTCATCCGCCTCCAGTTCTAGTTCACTAACAACTGTAAGATGGTCTGAACTCCCAAGTGCGTCTAAGGATGACACTGAAAGTGGTTCGCACCCCCTAAAAAAATTAGGTCGAGTATGTTTGCTCCTCGAGTGGGAAAATCTACTACCTGATCCCACATGCCAATATCTATTGCCTCAAGTAAGTTCTCAAACTTTGAAGGACCGGATGGTGGAAACCATTGCACGTCAGGAAGGTTAAAATCGCCTGCAATCAAGCAATACTTAAGATTCAAGTCAGCTGTGGCATGAAATGCCTGCGAGAGACAAAGATCGTAGTCTGCATTGGCATTAGGTGGGCGATAAACACAGCCAAAAAGTAAGGAGTATTTGTTTTTTAGAACAACTCGTAGCCAGCAGCTCTCCTCCACCGCTTTGAATTGTGGATAGTCCAACGGGAGAAATGCAAGTGGCTGCTTAATATAGATGCAGCTTCCTCCGCCACGGCCATTGTTTCGATCGTTCCGAACGCATTCATAGCCAAGAACAGAGAGTTCTGAGTCAGCTACAGAGGCCGATGCCTATGTCTCAGTTACCATAACAATGTCTGGGCGGTTGACGAAAACCATAGTCTGGAGCAGAGGCATTTTATTAATCAGTGATCTGGCATTTAAAACGACCAATTTAAGAGGGCATGTCTGAGGTTTCGGTGGCGAGACAGCTAGGCCATCACTGCTACCGGCTTCGACCAGAGCGATGTCCTTTTGACCTGAACTATTTTTCCCTCTCTTATTTTGAGATTTGTCTCGCCATTGGTTCTCCGTTTTCCCAGCTCTATTATTAGCTGTCTCATCTTTCTCCGCTCTTTCAACTCGTAATCCGGCTGAAAAAAAACTTGCGAATGCAGACTCCGTAAGGATGGTTTGCGCTCTAGCAAGAGTTTCGCCTGTGCTTCAGTTTCTAAAATAACTTTTAGAGGTCGTGGCCGAGAAGTTGATTCGGCAGCTGTTGGAGCCTTCCCTATTCGAAATGCCTTAAGAATGCGGAAAGACTCGCCTGGTCTTAGCAACGGTTTAGCGTACACCCGCATAAGACCCACGTCATGGTCAATTCGTTCTTGTGCAATTGACGACTCTGATTCTGGGGCCCCTTTACAACTATTTTCTGCTTGCGACTCAATGGGGCATATGTTGCAAGCTCACGTGTTTCAGCCGAGGGAGCAATTGTATCCGGTACACGCGGTTCTGATGTACTGGCTATTGGGTAAGCTGAATGCAAACCCGTGAACCGTTTGGCTTTTTTAGGCTTATGCCTCTTTTGAGTTATGATCTTGTCAAACTCTTGGTCATCACTTTCTTGTGCAGAGTCGAGCAACGATGTGGTGCTAGGATGCAAATCCCGATAATTGCTACTGTCGCTTAAGCCGAGTGACGATGGTGTAGCCCGTGGGCTTGACACATGGTCCGATATGCAGGTTTCAGGCGTGTCGACAGACATGTCCAAATCCAAGTCAATATCAGCGTCAACTCGTTCTTGTGCAATTGTTGACGCTATCTCTAGAGCCCCTTTTACCTCCATTTTCACTGTAAGATTTTTATAACTGCCCATATTTTTAAGTATTTCAGTTCACCATTGACTGCAAAACATCGCAAAATATTGCCCTTAAAGGACAATTGCTGCTGACATTATATCAACTTTCTACGTTTATCTGCGTACATTGTCAAATTTATTTTTGAATTATTTTTTAAAGAAAATTATTTTGTATCGACAGTGCCGTTCTGGCGCTAACAAATTTAAATTCCAAATTACTAAGTAAGTGTGGCAGCAGTTTCTGCGGCTATACTGGAGTCAGGTGTCCGCGACTGACGAAGGGAAATCACCCAGAAATACGCGTGTCTCGCAGTCCTAACGTTTGCCAGTAATAAATTGGACACAATGGTCTTTTCGCACACCCCGTGTTTCAAGTGGTTGGCCTCCCAAAACAAATTGTCATCAGAGTGCACTTCTTCGAGGTCTTGTTGATAACATGCGCATATCTAGACATTTTTGGGATTGAATTTCATGCACCAAGTCAGCTGGTCTATGCCCTCTTGCAGTATTTGGAGGCCTCTTTCGTCTTTTATCACCCTCAAAAGTTTGAGACCATCTGCAAAGTGTCATATGTCAGCTTTTACTTCTCACACTATGTCATTTACTTAGATGATGCAAAGGAGTGGTTCAAACACATACCCTTGTGGAACTCCGCTTTTGGCTGGTGCCCACTTTGAGCAGTAGCTACCTGCAATAATTTTTTGAGTACGCTCGGTCAGGAAATTTTAATCTAGTTCAGAAGATTTCCTGTTATCCAAAAGTCTGGTAGCTTTCGAATGAGGCACTGATGTGGAACGCGATCAAACGCCTTGGTGAAGTCAAAGTAGATAACATTTACTGGATGTCCTTCGGCATGGCCTTTGTCCACTGTTCGAGCGTTGCGATTAGGGTAGTAAGAAAAGACCCCTTCTCACAGAAACCATTCTGGACTGAGCTGATTTGGCAGTGAAATGTATCGAGCTGTAAGAGACCAACCTTACCCTTTTTGTTTTGAATGCACTTTTGCACTTTCAATTTTAGTGGTGGTCGTGGGGGCGACGTGTGATTCAGCACTGGAAAGTAACCAGGCTGGTGCAGTGGAGGACGCCCCTGAGGAGCGTCAGTTATTCTCACAACTAGAGGAATCGTCGTAGTTACATGTTCTTGATTTTGAGTAAATAAACTTTCAAACGATATGGATTCTCAAGCATTGGGCGTGTGATTGTTTGTGAGCAGTTTTACGTCCCTATGATACTACAGGCGATTGACTACGAACAACAACAGCGACAAGGCTCGATAATAGAAGGAAGCGATACGGGGAAGAACGAGTCCATTGCTGAAAAGGTCATGCCTAGCGTGCCCGTTACACTAGTCACAGCCGAGACGACGGACCCAGCCCCTGCTTGCCTTAATGCATTCCCTTTTTCTTTCCACCCTTTCGACGGCCGCAGAGATTTCACCAGTTGGCGTGAACTCTGCAAGTTCCACCTCAACCGTGTCCCCACGGGTCAGCGTATCGAGTGCCTCCTCGTGCATCTCGCAGAGGACAAACTTTTAAAGGCCCTAAGGAAAAGCTTAAGTACAATCACACCATTCGATTTTTTATGGGATCAACTGCTTAAACTCTTTGAACCCACTTTAAAAATTGAAAATGCAGTTCAATAACTGATCAACCGCCGCCGACGCCCAAGGGAAGACCCTCAGGCATTCGCTGATGACCTTATGCGTTTGGCTTCAGCCGCTTATCCCTCCCTATCGGCCGCTCACTAGGACCGTGTCGTTCTTTACCACTTTAAGAGCGGCCTTAACTCTGAGGAGGTTTACTTCTCCCTTCGGCACAACCCGCCAGGGGATCTAGAAGGCGCTATCCAGAGGGTCAAACACCCACTACAACCAGATAGGCTTCGGCCTCCCACCAACCATCCTGGATTAACTTCCAACAGGTCTTATGCCATCCGCTCAAAGGAGGGTACTATGACTTCACAAACACCTAAGCCGCGTTTCCCGAACGCACGTTTTTTATGTGGTGGATCCATTAAGCCCTCCTTAAACCCCAATCTACGCAGCGGGTGCAACTCCAATTCCGATATCCATTTTGTTTCCGTTTGCTCTCTTGATTCTGCTCAACCTTTACCCTTTTACACTACTGTTCACATTAATTAACACCCTTAGCGAGCTCTACTTGACACCGGCGCTACAGTTTCCCTAATTTGTTCCGATATTTTATCTCCTTCTCACTCTTGCCTTAGTGATTCTCGTCTTCCTCTACCTAGACCCCTGACAGCCAATGGCCAACGTTTGCACATTCTAAAATCAATTTCCCTGTCTTTAGACTTCCCCACTGGGACCAAACACCATTCGTTCCTAGTTAGTCCTTCCCTGACTTAAGGACGTTTTGCTAAGCGTCAATTTTCTCACTATAATTTAATTGCTCCCTTGATATCTGTTCAAGCTCGTTACATTTTGGCCTTACTATTTCCCCTATGTTGTTAGCCGCCTCTTCACCTTTGGATGAGGATTTCTCTGCAGCCACCGAGGCTGCCATTGGCCTACCCCCAACTAAACTGGAAGGCCTCCTATCTTTATATATCGATCTCGATACCCACACCCGTGCGCAGCTACAGGCTCTTCTGGTACAATTCCCTGACATTTTCGCTTGGGATGACCATTCCCTTGGACCTTCTTCCATCATTCACCACTCGATTGATACCGGTTCTGCAAAACCCGTGTGGCAAGCGCCCAGGCGGATACCCCCAATTTTCAACAACAAGTCCAAGATATGATTAAAATGATGTTGGAAAACCGTGTTATTCGCCCGTCACATTCACCGTGGGCCTACCCGGTTACGCTGGTACGTAATAAGGATGGATAACTACGTCAATGCATAGACAATTGTCATGTTAATGCCCTCATATTACGCGACTCTTTTCGAATTCCCCGCATCGACGTCACCCTCGACGCATTGGCTGGGGCGCGTTGGTTTATCACCCCAGACTTGAAGTCGAGTTACTGGCAAGTCGAGGTGGAGCCCAAAGATATAGCCAAAACGGCTTTTATAATTTCACAAGGGTTTTTCGAGTTTGAGACGATGCCCTTTGGCCTCTGTAGAGCAGCCGCCACATTTCAACGTCTTATGCAATCCGTCTTCTCTTACTGCTATCCTCACTGTTGCCTCATCTACCTCGATTAGGTGGTTATCTACGGCAAGTCCATCCCTGAACAAAATGCTAACCTTCAAGCAGTCCTCACCGCCCTTCGTGACGCCGGGTTACGCCTTAATCCCCTAACATGTTCGTTCCTACGCGAAAGAGACACTTATTTTGGCCATGAAGTTAGCCTGGATGGCATACAAGCCTCTTTCGAGAAAATCAAGGCCATTCTGACTTGGCCTTTGCCGGCATCAGCTAATGGCGTGCGCAGCTTTATCGGCCTCGCATCATACTATAGGCACTTCATACGCAGCTTCGCGGAGATTGCGCATCCCCTACATGTTCTCACAGAGAAAGGCCGTCCATTTCAGTGGTCTGAAAACTGCCAAGCTTCTTTTGACGAACTCAAGGCACGCCTCACGACCACCCCAGTTTTGATGTTACCGAATGTCCTCCCTGATGCCCCCGAATTTATCCTTGATATGGATGCGAATTGTTCGGCTATCGGCGGCGTCCTTTCTCAACCTGACAAAACCGGCGTCTTACGGCCCATTTGCTTCGCAAAATCCGAATGCAAATACTCCGTGTACAAACGTGAAATGTTGGCCTTATTAATTTTCGTTAAGCGTTTTGAACCTTTTTCTAATTGGCTGCCATTTCATAATACGTACCGACCATAAAGCACTGCAGTGCCTACAGAACACAAGAATGCAGAGGGCCAATGGGCGCGATCGCAAGACACTCTTCAAAAATTTAACTATTCCTGCCAATTCCGGCCCGGCACCAAATATAAAAACGCTGACGCCCTTTCCAGATGCCCACCTGACCCCAGCGATGCTCCGATGTCGCTCCCCGCCGACTCGGTCTCTGCTATTATCATCAGTGAACCTACACAGTATCATTGGGCGGTCGCCTAGAGCACTGATCCTTACATAGCACTAATCGATGACCAAATACTTCATGGCAAGCCTCGCCCCACCGATAATGATCTCTGCGGTTCGTCCGACACAGACAGAATTCTTCGCAACCATCGGCCCCAACCCTTTATGGAAAACGAAATACTTTTCTTTAAGGAAGGCATCCACATGCCCCCGCGTTTTTTAGTCCCTGGGAGCTTCGTCAATCCTGTTCTAACGGACTAACATCACAACTTGGGCCATGATGGTAAGGCTAAAACCGAGGCAGCGGCTCGTCAACGATTCAGGTGGCCATATCTTCGAGAACAGGACGCCATCTTTTGCAACACTTGTCCTATGTGCACGAGCTTTAAAGGTCCTAACTCGCGACCTCGAGCATCCCTTCAATCCATGGCTACCGGATCCCCTTTCGAGAGAGTCGGCATAGACGTGATTGGACCATTACCCTTCACGCGCAGGCACACGCGGCCACAACCGGTACATTCTAGTATGGTTAACTATTTCACCAACTGGGCGAAAGCCGTGTTCTTACCTGGCTAAGATGCGGCTACCGTTGCCGATGCATTCTTGTCGGCTTGGGTCCGCCATTTTGGTGCCCCCTGTCTCTTTACTCAGACTGCGGCGCCAACTTCCAGAGTAAACTCATGCGCAACGTCTGTGATCTCCTTCGCATCCACAAGACTCATACCACCCCGACACATCCTATAGGAACTGGGCAGACCGAAAGTACAAATCGCACTATCATCAATCTACTGAAAGCCCTAGCGGAATCGCACGACCGAAGGAATTGCGAACTTAGACTACCCTATGCCATGATGGCCTATAGGGCCACGCTCCACTCGTCCACGGGTATTCCCCTTTCTTCCTGCTTACTGACCGTCATCTCCTACTACCTTCTGATTTCTTACTGCCACTTCATACATCTGACGGTTCGCCTCCGGATGCTTACGCTTCGGAACTACAAAAAACCCTATGCCTGGCCCATAACCTTGCCCGTTCTCAACTTCGCATGGCATACGAACGACAGGAATCCTATTTCGACCAAAATGTTCACGGTGCCTCACATTCCCCCGGCGACTACGTCCTCCGTCGGTGCGCCACATCCCCGGTGGGGATACCCTCCAAATTCCACTGCCCATGGGAAGGTCCGTTCGTTGTGGTCCAAGCCATTCCCCCCTCCACCTACCGCAATCGCGACTTACGTCACCCCTCTGACCCTACATCCACTGTCCACTTTCACAAACTGACACCCTACATGGGCCCCCTTCTACCCACCGACTGAGCTTCTCTCCCCGTTACGCCATCGACCTCCGCGGGAACCTAACCCTCCGTTGACCCTGACTCCCTCCACATTTTACCCCCCGCCTAGTTCCCCAACCGGCCGCTGAGGTAGAGATAGGTACCCCTGACCCTACTGTGGCTCTGCGGACAGAGCCCCTCTTGACGGGTGGGGCGTGAAAGAAACCAACCTGACCCTTTTTGTTTTAATGCACTTTTGCAGTTTTTATTTTAGTGGCGGTCGTGGGGGCGACGTATGATTCAGCGCTGGAAAGTAACCAGGCTGGTGCAGCGTCAGTTATTCTCACAACTGGAGGAGTCGTCGTAGTTACATGTTACATGTTCTTGATTTCGAGTAATTTAACTTTCATATGATACCGATTCTCACGCATTGCATGTGTGATTGTTTGTGAGCAGTTTTACGTCCCTATGATACTACAGGCGATCGACCAAGAACAACAACAGCTACAAGGCTCGATAGTTGAAGGAAGCAATACGGCGAAGAACGAGTCCATTGCTGAAAAGAAGTTCATACCAAGCGTGCCCGTTACAGAGCGATAAAATCTATTTTTTCAATAACCTTCTCCATCAGATTACAAAAAATGCATGTCAAACTGACCGGTCGGTAGTGAGTGGGATATAGTCGTGTTCGTCCCTTATGAATACGTACGACATTTGCCAACCTAAATTTCTCGGGAATTTTATCCACTGTGGGCAGTTTTCGAAAGATTAAACAGTGGCTCCACTGAGTCTCCAGCTACATGAGGTAGAACTACACCCGGGATCTCATCCGGTCCAGGTGACTTGGCCTGGTCCAAATTCTCTAACTCTGCCAAAGCTATCTGCGGTGTTAATAGTTACAGTATTAACAATCGATTTGTAGACGAGAGGCGATATTCATTTTTATGTAAATTAAAAAGTTTGTCAAAATTCTCCAATTTGACATTGACATTGTCTCGGAAAACGTTCTTATCAGCACATGGCCCAGGACTGGGCAGGTTTTTGTCTGAGCAATCAGGGGCTGCAGACCCGTCGACTTTTTATTCGGGAACCGCAAATTTAGCGAATGCTACAGACATACCTAGAAGGTAATCTTACTACCATTTCCGTTCATCCTGCCACATAAACTTATCTTTTAGCTTAAATATTATAATATTTTCATGTACGATACTATTTTATTTTGACATCGATACAACTGTTTGTGTATCTAAGTGGCTCACTTGGTGGTCATTTACCTGCTTGTGTTTTCATGTGCTCAGAGGCATGATTACAAGCATACAAATCTTTTGTCAGTATCTTACTATGGCTTCCATCAGAGTATCGTATACAAGTGCATGCAGTGCAGAAAACGGGCCTATCACAAGGCTTTTCGAGATAAAGTGGCAGCGCGTCCATCAACGTCGCCCGTTTATGCCGATGAGTCCGTGAAACCGGAATTGTCTGCACTGACCCATGAAATCTTTCCGGTAGATATTTTGGATGTTTAAACGATAAGTGCGTATAGTGTTCACAAAAGAGAATGAGACCACAGTCGCTCTTAGGCTAATTTAGAAAGGCAATCGATGATGCCATCCCACGCCAAGAACACGTCAAGCCAAGCCGACTCCAATACCCTGAATATGCGGAAAGTGACTACGCACCCAGTCTAGTAGAGAAGACCAATAGGAGAAAAATATCCGCTATTGAATCACATGCAAGCTAGTTAAATTGTATCGGGAACGGTTTTATGCCAACTTGAACAAAAGATTATAAATACAAATTACAGAACTAACTAATGGTTAAAATTAATATAGACAGTTGTGTAAAAATGAGAATATGGCATAGTTGTTAATACAAACAAGTTTGGCAAAGGGCTAGTACAGTACCCCTCGCCTAGACTAAAGGCCAGCGTGCAGCGAAGCCGAAGGCTAATGCAGTGTTACAACACGTGGGTGATAAAACGGTCGGGAAAGGGGACACGACGACCGCTATGCGATGTTCGAATGTCACTAGCATTTAAAAAAAGTTATGGCAGGGCTTGTAGGGGTAGGAACGGGTAAAAGAGGTGGAAGGTGGGAGAACACGGGGTAGGGGGTCTGCACAATGTTGTCCATCAGGCAAGTCCGGAGGCTCCTCGACGACAGCAGTCTTGACCCGATCGACACTTACCACGTCCTTCTTCGCACCAAGAACGATCCGGCAAGTCTTGACTTTGCGTCAGAGAGACCGGAATGGACTTTCGGATGATGGCTCTAGTGGTCTTCGCACTCGATCGCATCGCGGAAGAGTTCGATGCGAAACCGAGGAAGGTGAGTGTTGAATTGCCGCAGGTAATACACAAATTCGTAGGACTCAAATCAGCACCACATGAGGTTGGGGTGACTATCTCGCCTGGTAGCCGGGGTGAAGTGCCAAAAACAGTGATCCAACGACTGGCAAAATCCTTAACGATGGTTTCTGCTTTCATGTTTGGCAAGGGGATGGCTTTGGCCCAGCGAGTGTAGCAGTCGACACAGGTAAGCAGATGTGTGAAACCGTTGGATGGAGGCAAAGGACCTAAAACGTCGAGGTGCACATGACTGAAACAAGCATTGGGGCTGGGGAAGGTACCGGGTGGAGACTTGTTGTGGCGGTGGACCTTGTTCCGTTGGCAACTCGGGCACGACCGGGCCCAAGCTTTGACATCCTTCTTCATGCCAGGCCGGACGAACGTTTCCGCTAGGAGCTTCTCTGAGGTTCGGATCCCAGGTTTGTAGAGGCCATGCAGAGGGTAAAACACAGTTCGACGGATCAAGGATGACACAAAATGCGATGGAAAGGAGTCGAGACATCACAGAGGATGGTGCCAGTACCGATGGCGAGCGGAACTTAGAAACTAATTTTTTATCGTAAGTGCCTTTCTGGGGTTAACGAATATAAATTCCCCATTCCAAATTCCAAAGTAGCAGGAACTTAATCCAGGTGCTTTTTCTAATATTCAGAAGATGAATTGGCGAACATCAGTTTGTTTTCGATAATTCTCATCAGGCCCTTACATTTATAGGGTAATCAAGTAAATGGAATGTGCGGGTTTGTAGAAAAGGTAGAACGGTTGTCAGGGGAGGGGGAATGAGGGGGGGGGGGGCGGAACATCGTCAAAATTTGATCAGCGTAGGGGGGAACTGGTAGTAGGTTGAGGTGTTAAGTCGCTGGCTGTTGGATAAGCAGCTTTTGACCATATTATATTGTGTTTTCTTATATTGTAGGAGCCCGCCAATAAAGAAGTACCTTAACCCTCTTGTTCGCAATGCGACGGCCATTCAATAAATGAACAACTAACAGTAAGACACTTTATGTACCGATTTTTTTTCGAAAACTAGTAGTTTTCATTAAATTTTCAACTTCTCAAACCGCGCACCTTGTCCTTTGACGAAGAAACCAATTGGGAGTTGGGGGTGGAGGGTAATGTGGCTAAAAAGAATTCGAGTAAGGCTTCGGACTGCGCAATTTTTTCAAGGACGGGGGTAAACGCATTGAAATCCTCACCCTGAGACCCCGTTCTAGGTAAGGGTATAGCCCCATTTACCCCCGCCTTAATAGGGGGTAAACGGGGATTGGGTTGGCAGGGTAATTATATAACTAAAAGAGGGGTCGCGTAGTTGTTTTTATAATATTTTAGCCTTTTGGAACGGAAGTTTGGGATACGAGATTACTTTAGGGGCATCTCGAATTCAATAAAAGTAGCATATGATGTGATAAGAGTTTAATATTTAGTGAAAGCACTGATACTATTTCTTTATAAGCACTGTCGAAATTTATGCGTTTGCAGTACGTATACAAGGACCAGACGTCATTGGTGCGAAGAACATCAAGTATGTTGTTTTCTCTGGTCGGTTTGTCAACTATTTGTGTCCAGTTGTAAAAGATAATGGATAGTAACAATTCATCCGTCTGGAGGGGGGCTGATAATTCTGCCCAGTATATTTCTGGACGGCTTAAGCCGCCGACTATTATCTTATATTCGGTTTGGATATTTTATATATTGTCTACTAGATTGGTTTCGCCCGTGTCATCATTACTTCATTCTGGAGGGGTGTACAAACATCAAATTAGAATGCTTTTGTGGGTTTTGGATGTTATTAAAGCGAAGCACGCTACGCCACTGAAAATTTCCTGAAGAACCTGAAAGCCACTTAGTTATAGCTTTCAGTTGTATGTTAGGGTTTGCGACCATCGCAGATTATTGAAGAATGAGAAAAGTTTATCAAAGAGGCTGCTGACTAATTTTGATCTAGAAAATTGAAGATACTCATGTCATTTTTTCCACAATTGCTTTACAAGGATAAGGTTCATGAAAAAAAACAAAAGACTGTTCGTTGTTGGGGCAATGTACAACCGAACCAATTGGCCAGAGAAAATTGCCTTCCTGTTGGACGTCAGTACCCTAATATTTTATACAGGTTATTTGACTATTATATTATGGTTCATTGTGTTAACTATTAACGATTATTGCTTTATCCACTGTTTGCCCATATTTTGACGTTGTTTTCGTTTTTACTGTTTTACTTATCGTTCTTTTATATTGGTTCCCTTATTGTATTATTCATTAAATGCCCTCAGTTCTTCAAGAAGTCAAGCAAGGCTAATGAAAACTTTTACTTAATCATCATTGGGAGAGCACAATGCACTAATAGACGGTAGAGTAAATAAAAGATAAGCGGTAACCCTATTGGCAATGTTCCAGAAAAAAAGGATAGAATGGTTCCAGTGGGACCAAAGTGTAGCCTTTGGTTCCACTGCACCGTGATTGCGCATATGGGCGGTATTCCGTGCGCTGGACGGGGTAGTCTACAATCCGTCATCGAAACCTATGGTCGAACACCCACACACAAGCTCCCCGTCCACCTGAGAAAAACCTTACGCGCACGCATGCCTCCTGCATTTGCTACCTCCCCCCTCCCCAAATACGGCACCTGGATCGCTGTCTTGCTTTGCTGACTTTTGCCGGCGCATGCTTAGGGCAAAAAAACCGTGTTCAGGTCACACGCATTCAAATAGGGGGGGGGGGTCTGGGGAGAGAAGGGCAGGGGGGTAGGGGCAACTACTGTATAAATATTTGGCTTAACCGAGCCTGCTCAGACTGCACTTGATGCACGTAGTCGCCCGCTAGCCCCCTGCCCCTCTAACCCCAGACCCCCCTATTCGAACGCGTGTGAGCTGAACACGGGTTTTTCGCCTTAGGCATACGCCGACAAAAGTCGGCAAAGCAAGAAATCAATCCAGGCGCGTATTTGGGGGGGGGGGGGTAGCAAACGCAGGAGGCGTGCGTGCGTGTAGGGTTTTTCTCAGGTGGACGGGGGAGCTTGTGTGTGGGTGTTCGACCATAGATTTTGATGACGGCTTGTAGACTACCCCTGCCAGCGCACGAAATGACACGCATATACGCAATCACGGCGCAGTGGAAGCAAAGACTACACTTTGGTCCCACTGGAACCATTCTATCCTTTTGTTCCGGAACATTTGCCATTAGGGTAAACAGTGTTAATTAGGAGAGAGGACTCGTGATCAAAGGGATTAGATTCTAGGCATAATTATTGACTCATGAGGGAGGAGGGGGCGAGGGGGAATGAAAAAATAATTCATGTCGCCCCGACGTTGCTATCTCGCATAATGTTGGGAGGCGAGAGAACGCAAGGTGCCATCGTCCCGCGGCAATACGGGGGCCTAGTGATGTTTGTTGTTGCTGTCTCGTCAGCGTCTTTCAAACTGATATGTAGCATCTGGGCGCATGTGGACTTAGTCCTCGGCCATAGAAGCCGTAGTGCCAGTTCATAAACCTTCCGCGGCATAAAATCGGGCTAGTTAGCCGTGTGGCGACTGCCCATACACTCGCTTGCTACTGTCTTATTATTTACAGTTGTTTGGTCGTATTTTGTTCTTGGTTTTCTCTTATTGTTTTATTACAGTTTTTATTACCTGTTTTCAGGTATTAATTTTGTCCGGGCCAACATTTCCGGTAAAAATGGAGTGTTGTACGCTTATTCGTAAAACGAACCAAGTCTCTTTGTTTTTTTTCAGGTTGTAGGTATTTCATTGGTGGTAATGCTAAAGTAGCGAATAAGCGATTAAGGCATGCATCCAATAGGTAAACGATTACCGCTCGCCCATTAGTACGCTGGCGTGTTAGGCTGTAATGTAACGAACCGAGACGACCGATGGGCGATTTCGTGCGACTATAACC
>JAYGXS010000290.1:0-17117 GCA_036362985.1 Ligula intestinalis
TCCCCCTCCAAAGTGGAAGCGATTCGTGATGTTCCCCCACCCAACTAAAAGCGTCAGCTGTAACGATTCACGAGCACAGTCAATTTCTATCGCCGGTTCCCCCCGAATTGTGCCGACCTCATGCTGGCGCTCACCAATCTGGTGTCTGGTCCCGAAGATCCTCTTGAACTTACTGGAGAAGCATTGGCTGCTTTCGAAAGAATCAACATTGCCTTGCCTTGGCCAACGCCTTCCTGCTAACACATCCCGCTGTCGAGGCTCAGCTGTCCTTGATGGTAGACGATTCGGCCGTAGTCGTGGGTGCAGTTCTGCAACACCTACAGGTGGTTCGACTAAAACTTTAGCCTTCTTGAAAAAAATCTTGCCCACTGAGACGCACTTCAGCACTTCTGGCCGTGAACTCCTCGAAATTGCAATAACGAGGCCCTACGGGCCTAAAATATAAAATTTATTGATCGATTTATCTAGTAGTGAAGCATTTCCGCCCTTATCTAGAGGGCCGGGGCTTCATCATCTTCACGTACCACAAGACGCTTACCTTTGCTCTTCGGTCTCACTACAATAAGTACAACCACAGAGAGATTGGCAACCTGGACTACATTTTGCAGTTCACCACCGACATCCACCAGGGCATGAAGAATGGCCTGGCTGACTTTCTGCCTAGACCTTCCCTCTCTACACACCAACTTTTAAGGGGATCAAATTTAGTGCTATGGCCGCTGAGCAAGCACGAGTCGGTTGTCCTGGCGACGAATCCGTTAGTGATATCCAGCTTGCATACGTTCCGCTCACCATCGGTACTGGCACCATCCTCTGTGATGTCTCGACTCCTTTCCATCGCCTTTTGTGTCACCCTTGCTGCGTCGAACTGTTTTACACTCTGCATGGCCTCTAAAACCCTGGGATCCGAGCCTCACAGAAGCTCATCGCAAGTGGCCGCCCATACCTACAAGGCGAGTCACGAGTTTAACTTCGTAGCTGCATGGATAATTGCCCACGCAAGCAGCAAGACGAGCCGAGAACTGATTAAAGCCTGGGTGTAGGACAACGACTCATTTAACCGATGCATTGAGTTTGCGCCCGCATATGATGCCATGCGCAGGTATCTCCAGACTCGCGGCACTGGTGGTTAATTGATTCTCTGCCCACCCCCTATGACGGTTAATTGGCCCCTTCCCCCTGTAAATGCTGTTTACTTTCGTTGGCAGTTATTTGGCTCCTCACTCTATACATGTTGCTTGCCTTCGTTGACGGTTAATTGGCCCCTTCCCCAGTGAATGTTGCTTGCTTTAGTTGACGGTTTTATCTCTGATGATGGTCTCCCACAAGAGTTCTTAAGCTCAGACTAATACAACTACGATTTCGGTGATCGAAATTATTTCTTCTCAAATAGATTTATGTCTTTGAGCTACATACTTCTCAAAAGAGAATCTTAAGAATTATAAACAGCAGAAATAAATTACTGTCAAATGAATGTAAAGAGAGTCAAATTTTACGCTGTTATTGTGACGTTAATTAGTCACAAAGTCCGCGTTGTGCCGCAGCCGATATTTATTTTTTTAGGGCGACATTTGGATGCCTCCACATCTTAGGACCTAAAAATCAATTCGGGTATCTTATTCCAGAGTCTCACGACCGGTTGCAGAAAACATACTTCCTTACATCCAATCGTTCTTGGGGTACACGTAGTTTGAAGAGAGGCCCAGATATTAGTTGTTGTGGTGAGTTGGAAAAATTCATTACACAGGAGGGTGCAGTTCCAGCCAAGCACGGTGCGCACAGTTTGTATCAAGTCTCTGCGTAACTGTCTATAACTCAGACGATAGGGATAAGGATGATTAAGGTGCCTTGGTCTCTTACTACTTTCGTGCCCCGCCGCTGGACCCTTTCGCGTAAGTTGTAATCCTGCTGAATTCTCTGTCTCCATGCCTATATCACATAATTAAGATGCGGCCTTTTAAAATTGCCGAAGATTCTACAAAAGCTGTCTTTGCCAAAAACGGCAAATGCTCGTATGGTAGCTTAAAACATTGAAGTGGGCACTTTAAACGCCTTAAGACTTATCAGACGCGGCCGAACGCATTGCTGCGGGACCAACTGTCGGAATTACACACCTGCCCAAAGCTACAATGCGCAGCAGTGTTAGTAAAAGCTAGGAACGATTAAATCCTAGCGAGCAGTTGGGTTTAGTTTACGTTTCCCGTGCCTAAACTGTCATCGCAACTACGCAGGACGGACTATAAAATTCTTGAATCGTGCATAAGCAAACATAAACTGCCTGCGAGACGGGTTAACGGATTGTCACAAGTAGCTGCCAATACCTGCGAAGCGGGTTACGCGTTTACTTTCATGGCCACGACTATAATCGCCCACGCCGTAAAGAAGGGAAGCCGGCAATTGATTGAAGCCTGGGCGTCCGATGAAACCTAAATCAATCGATTTATAGATCTGGCGCCGGTAGACAGAGCTCCTTGCAGTAAAATTTTTGCTGGTGTTACTGGTGCTTGATTGCGCCTTACGCTCATTAACTGTTGATTGCTTCGTTGCCGCTTTTATTTCTGATGATTGATTGTAGCATGGGTTCGAAATCTTACAAAAATAAAGATATGATACCGGCTAGCAAAATGTCATCTACCTCTTTAATTATAGATACACCACGAATGTGAACATCCACCTTAATTTGTTCTTTCTGGTTATCTGTCTGTTAATATCTCATGTTAACCAATCGGGGTGATTCGGCCTTCAGCAACTTTTTATCGGGTAGTTAAGATGCATAATATCGCTCTTAACACCTACAAGAATGATCCAGTGTTTAATTGTTTGACGGTCACGTGTTTCGAGAACATTGAACTGATAATGAAATTCCTCATGAACTCGTTGCGAGACAGGTGCCTTGAAATCTTTGCCTTTTCTATTTTTTCCTGAACTTAGTGGTAACTAAGCGTGGCAACTACTATTCTTCGTAAGTCAGATTCAGTTGGGTCGTTTGATACAGCCTTCCGTCTGCTCCTGGATCCCCATGAGTAAATAGTCCCAGCTCTGTTCGGTTTTATTAGTAGCAACGCCCTTGAGCTCTCTACTGATGACACAGTAGCTAAGAAATGCATCAACACAGCGGAAAAATTGTGCCTTGTAGTCTAATAGTAGAGCGCTGGTTGCGCAAAGCCTTCCCTGGTGTGCGGGTTCAACTTCCGCTGAGGCCGCGATTTTTTTCACAATTGGGTCCACTAAATTAAGCAAATCCACCAGAAACTCTAACAAATTAAAAAGAGATCGTTTACGTAATTTCAAGCGAAGACCGAGCAGCCGTTGGTTAGTCAAAAAGTGCAAACGTACAGTTCTGCGAGTGCTGCAAGCAACACCGTCAAAGTCGTACGAAAACCCTTGTAGCTCGCAGAGCGTTTACCCCAGGGACGCACAATTGATATTACGTCAGAAAAACAATGCATCTCAAAGCATATTTGAATTTATAAAGTACCATTTTTGAGGGAGAACCAATTAGTTTTTTCGAAAACTGTAAAATTGAAAAAAGGGATGAACGAGAGGTCAATTATTTAAGTCCTTGTGTGCACAAGGCCATTCTGTGCCCCCACGCAAACGCACGCACCGAACATTCGCGCACGCTCGCTGGTAGGTTTTCCTACTCCTCTCACCCCCTGCGCAGCCTTTGTCAGAGTGCACGCAAGCGTTATCAGCAAAATTTATCGATCCATTCCCACGAAACTCGCTGTCTTGACAGTGACGGACACCTGGTCACGCCTGTCAGTCAAAATAACCGTTACCTGGGGGCGCGAACGCCGCCCTCCCACTACCAGCAACTCCACTTACCCCTCCCTTCTTATTTCGCACTCGCTTGCGTGCGCCCCTGGCCCGCGGGTAGAGGACGATATGGCTGCGGGCTCGGCGGGTGCATACACTCATCACACGGTCGGGATTTGGGTCAGGTGTGGTTTGAGTGTTTTTGCATATAAAGTCCGACGGCCCCGACGGGCCAAACTGCTGTCGACCGTCAAACCGGCTCTATTGATTTTCTGAAAGCTACGGGACGTGGTGCGCGCGTGCAGGTAACACGCGCGCCTGGGCACACGCGTATAGAGGGAAGCAGTGATGATAAGCCAATCACCTGATGAAGTACTATAATAAACATTCACGCCTAATGATTAAGAGCATCGCTCTAGAGAAATGTCACTAGGGAAAGTGAGACCAGTGCATGAAAAAGAGATAAAAGTACAAAATAAGGAAAATTAATAAATTTGTAACATATTAATATTTCGTGGATTGTCCTTTGGCGTTTAAATAAGCCGTAAGGTGGGACGGGAAAGATAGAACCAAGTTGTCAATTGTTGTTTGATTTATACAATTATTAAGTACAAATTCCAACTTCTGTTCCATTGATAGATGTTTCGCTTGCTTCTCCCAGTTCCTCTTTAATAAAGCAAAAAGATTTTCAATCGGATTAATGTCCGGAGAATTGGGAGGAAAAAAAATGCTGCGCAGGCAGAAAGGCAGGCTGTCGTCTGTAAATAGTCAATTTTATTCTTAGGGGTAATGATTATCATACCTACTTTGATCGGTGAATAGGGGCGTTATCTTGTAACATAACCGTGTCCATCCAACGTATTTTAATATTGTTGTAGGGCATCCTTTACTATGTCCACAAAGGAATGGTTGTTTATTGTGCCTTTTGTTGACCGCCCCTAGTAGCATTTCGCTAGCGTCATGCACTTCAGCAGTAGCCGTAAAAGGTGAACATATGTGTGCTTTACGTGATTGGCTGATCATTAATGCTTCTCCCTCCATGCGTACGCGTGTTACTGGTACGCGCGCACCATTTGACTTTTTCATAGCGTGTGACCTTGGCGCGCAACTCGATTTTTCGCAGCTAAGTGAATTTTCAAATTTTAATAGGATTTTATCGCATCCTGTCGACTTTATTAGCATAATTGTTGTTCATAATTCAAATTTTTAACCCCTAAGCCACTCCACAAACCGGTGGTCATTTTCTTTGTCTATAGGTGGAAATATACAGTTTTCTACTGTTTCAACCGACATAGCCTCCTAGGAATTCTCTAAGATTCAGTTGAATAACACGTAATTAATTGCGTGAATATTAAATCAGATTGTATATTTTGAAAGAATACTCTTTTCCCAACAAGAAATAGTGTTCACTGGTCGAAATATAAATCTAGATATTTTTCACCCTACATAGCCTCATAATTTCAACCGACATAGCCTCATCTGAACGTTTATTTTAGATTGCAAATTTTAAAAAGATTTCGCAATTTCCAACAAGATTCAGTTTACACTTGTTGCAATATCAATCGAGTGAGTGTTCATCCAGCATAGACTCGTCAATTTTATTCTCTGTATAAGAGAAACTTTCTTGCATAGCCTTGATTAAAAATATATCTAACTGCATATCCTTCTGATATTTTAAACTTCAATATGAAAATACAGTCAGTTTTTAGACGAAAATCCCCCCTTAACGACCCTCTTGGTGTTAAATTTTTCCAAGATCAACCCGTCTTAAATATGAAAAAACTGAATCTTGACGCTTTGGACACTTTTAATAATTTCATGTCTCAATATGGATGTTTGCTTACGGTTCTCAGTACCATCTTTGATGGAAATGTCTCTTCGCTCACTTCTCAGCAATGTGAGAAATTAGAGCCCTTGATCAATTTGGTGTCTACTGAGACCTGTGACCGGCAAAAAAGAAGTTATAATTTTCTTTTAAAGAATGTCCCAAAAAGTAAAATTCCGCTAGACGTCGCCTGTCAATTCCTTTACTCGTGTGGATTTAACTCTGAGGTCGCAGAAGCTAAAAGATTGTCCTCTCGAAGCAAAAATCCGCCGATTTTGGTAAAACTTTTTTCGGCGATAGAAGTTGACAACCTCTTCTCTCAGCATGAGCGTTCAGCTCAATACCTGAAAAAACATAAGCTTTTTATATGTAGGGATAAAACCCCCATGGAACGTAGGATTTCGCCTGCATCTACAAAAACTAGGCCCACTCCTACCCATACTATTCCAAATGTGGTATCTGAGGTCGACGCAAGTTCACGTCCCTCCGGATCAGCGACAACGTTAAGTTCACCCGAAACCTCACTCGCAGTCCTTACTCCTGAGGTAGACGCAAGTTCACGTCCCTCCGGATCAGGGACAACGATAATTTCACCCGAAAACTCACCTGCAATCTTTACTCCTGGCTCGAGTGAAATTCCATCGCCTTCCGAGCGAACCTCGCCTGCTAAAGAGGCTAAACCTAATAGACCTAAACGTGCCCCCCGTAAATCGAAGCCAATTGCAAAAATCAGTAATTTACATAATTATGGGAACAATACTAACATTTCAGCATCTACACCAGATGTCAACCCTCATGTTTTTAATTTTCCAATCCCCAAAATGGCCCACAATCCACAATTAATTCACTCTAATAATACTATGAATAGCTTCTCGCAACCTTCAATGCCATTTTCGAATGCCCGTCCTCTGACAAAGTATGCTGACACTTCAGCACCTATAGCAGATGTAAATACTCGCGTTAGTTATTTTCCAAACCCGCAAAATGACCAAAATCAACACATTATCAAAACCACTAATTATGATCATAGTCTTCCATACCCATTTAGGTCATTTTCAAACGTGCGTTTTCCGAAGAATTATGCTAACTCTTATCATAATCATTTTTTACGACCGCCTCCTACTTTTCTTACTCCACAAAACGGGCACCCTTTCCTGAATTTTCAAGCAAATCTGCCACCATACAATAATCCTAATATATTTGACAATTATATTTCAGCTAATTGTAGACCACAGCAATCTTGCTTTTCGCCTTTTGTTTCTACCATGCCAGTTCCCTTTCCGTCACCAAGTTTTCCTTTTTTATAAATACGGATGAGCGTAACCTGCATCTCAGGGATACGCTCAGTATAGTTTCTCTGAATGCGAGATCAGTTGTAAATAAAATGACAGAGCTCAGAACAGTAGCTTTTGAGCTTGATCCAGATGTTATTTGTATCACTGAATCTTGGGCTCACTCTCTTATCCCTGACTCAACGCTCGCTATAGATTATTTTTGTTTGTACCGACAAGACCGCATTGAAAAACGTGGCGGTGGTTGCCTTCTTTATATCAAATCATCTTTTGTACATTTCCCGTTTCATCTGAGCATTTCATCGTTTTCGGGAGATGTTTGCTTTATCTCAGTCATCCTCCCGCACAATAAAAAAGCCGTAATTGGCTGTGTTTATAATCCCCCATGTTATTCTGGTAATGAAAGTGCGCTCTGCGAACTGTTTGCAAAAGTTGCAGAAGCTGAAGTTGATGTCAAAATAATCGTAGGTGATTTCAATCTGCCAGACGTTGACTGGGAGGCAAATACTTGCCCGCCAAAATTTCAAAAATTGGTAGAAACTATTAACTTTGCAAACCTGTCACAACTGGTCAGTTCAGTGACTAGAAATGCGAGCATATTAGATTTAATTTTTACAAATGACGTCCACCCTCTCTTTATGAATTTTCATCGTGATCTCTTTACAAGTGACCACGCATTAATTCAGTGTTGTTTTCCAGTCTCTCTTTCATAAAAGCCTGAGGTAAAATGCAATAACCTCGATTTTGCTAACGCAAACCTTGAACCCATAAATGACTTCGTAAGTACTCTAGATTGGCATACTATTTTTTCAACTAATGATCCAATCTTTTTCAATGAACTTTTACAAAACCTTACAGAAAAAATTCAGACTTTTATCCCACTTAAGCCTATTAAATCAAATTCAGCTTCCTCTACCGTTCCACATTTTCTCCAAAATAGACTTAAAAAATTACGGAAGCTACTTAAGGATCCGTCTAATAGCTCTTTGTCGGTGCACTTAAGGATAGCACAAATATTTGAATTAGCGCTAAAAATAAGGCTTGCACGAGATAGGCGTAGAGAATCCCTGGCACTAAATGATGCTAACTTTTCCAAATCCGTTGCTCAAGTCTTCCGTTTTCGGTCATCCGCTAAGCTTCAGAAATTCATTCCGCCTTTACTCGATAGTAGTAATCATTTTGTTACAGAGAATTTGGCCAAAGCAGAAATGTTAAATTCTTTCTTCGCCAAGTTCTTTACAATTGAGACTAGTCCAACACCCGAAATACCTCTGATGTGTGATGCAAATCTCACTTCAATGGATTTTTCACCTACAAGTATTCATAAAGAAATAGCTCGTCTCAACAATTCACATTCAGTCGGGACGGATAACATTCCAAACTCATTTATTAAGCAACTAAGAGATTTTCCTCCTTTACTGAGCAAATTATTTACAAATTTTCTCGAAAACGGTTTTTTTCCTGATTCTTGGAAAACTTCTATTGTAATTCCAGTTTTTAAATCTGGTTCCAGATCTGACATTAAAAATTATCACGGTGTTCATAAAACACCTTCCTTAGCTAAACTGTTTGAAAAATTAATCGCCAATAAAATTACAGATTTTTGCATAAGCAATCAAATATTAAATATATCTCAGCATGGTTTTTTACCGGACCGATCTTGTGAAACATGCCATATGTCTTTTCTTAATCTCCTCACTTCTCTTCGTAACGATCATTTATCTGTGGTGGTCATCTATTTTGATCTTAGTAAGGCATTTGATAAAGTACCTCATAGGAGACTACTAGCCAAACTAGAGGCTATAGGATTTTGTAGTCCTCTCATTGACTTTATTAGATCATATCTTTCTAATCGGAAACAACAGGTCTTAGTGGGGTCCTCATACTCTACCCCTACCGCTATTTTAAGCGGTGTCCTTCAAGGTACCGTTCTGGGCCCCTTGTTGTTCCTGCTTTATATAAATGATATTTCAACAATAGTTAAACACTCTCAATCGTATATATACGCGGACGACTTGAAATGTGTATACTCCTTCTCTAATTATACGGCTGAGGAATGCTTAGAACGCATTCATTCGGATTTGGACGCTCTATCTGCGTGGAGCTCCACTTGGCAGATGGAGTTCTCGCCTTCTAAGTGCCAGTTCATGTGTTTTGGACCTGAAAGGCTGCCACAGCCTATCATTTTTCAAGGTTGCCCCATGACTGAATGTTCTAACATTAAGGACTTAGGTTTAAGTTACACCAATAAATTAGATCTTTCACCTCACGCTGATAGAATTACAGCAAAAGCTGCTCAGATATGCGGCTTCATCTCTTATAATTTCTACCTTCCCGAAATGAAGCTAAGACTTTATCGTATGTATGTGCTTCCTATTCTCGAATACTGTTGTCCATTCTTCGGTCTAATGAATGAATCTAGCCGTTCAAAAATTGAAAGTGTCCAAAGAAGATTCACTAAAAAGGTCCTCTATCCGGCATTTTCAGACATTTCATACTCAAAAAGATGTGAGATAACGAAACTGAAATTTCTTTGGGTCAGGAGACTGGAAGCAGGGTTTTGTCTCCTGTTTCGCCTTAATAATAGTTCAAATCTCCCCAAGATTTCTGCCCTTACTCCCGTTACTCGCCCTTACAACCTAAGAAATTCAACGTTGATTATACCTCCTCCTGCTTCTTCCACTTCTAAGCGATCTCTATTTTTTGCTTCTAGGTATAGCTATCTTTGGAATAATTTGCCGATTGATATTCGGACGTTGACTAGTCTATGTGCATTCAAGCGAAAACTGCACATTTATCTTAACACTGAATCTATTAACCTTTTGTTTTCCTCATCTTTTCCGGGCAGCTTTCTCCACAATTCGGAGAAAGGACCATCAGGAATTTAGGATCCCTTCTTGAAACTACCTTCCTCTAACTCATGTACCCCAGAATCAGGACGCAGTCTTGACGGCTCTCGTTTCGCTGGTCATCAACCATCATCAGGGCCTTATATTTGGTCACATCTCAGACATCCACAACAATGGTCTTGTAGATTTGACGGACTTTTGGATATCATACAGCGGTGCCCATCACGATCATAAACTGGTGGGTTCCCTATGTTCCATTATGCCGCATCGGTTTGGGAACCCGAGTGTAGTGCTGGGAACCCGTCTATACCAGTAATGTTTCGTTAATACCTATTGTTCTGCCCCACACTCAGCTTCGACTGAGTTTGCTTCCAAGCCCTTCCCCCTTACTAACAGAGGCAGTGGGTACCAGAATACATATGTCAGAATTCTAGATAACGATGTGGCTCATCTGTGTGTGCCCTTGAATTTCACCTTCCGCATAACACTGCTATATTCATTTTTGTTGAATCTAACAAATTCGCTTCTAAACAGTTATACTCGTCTTATAGCTATAGACTACGGATACTTTGTGAAACCAATTATTTCTAGTTCTTCGTGTTATCGAATTTTTGGTTTATTGATGAGGCCCACTGGGCCTGAAATATACAACTTATTATTATTTCATGTCGCTGTCTGCCTTGCCGTTAACTGTAGTGTGCGCTGATTGGTTTAATATGAATGTCCGCGCCTGTGGGTGTACGCATAGGCGTGCCCAGTGGTTACATGGACGCACCATCTACTTGAGCGCTGATTGTAGGCTTTTGCTTGTACGGTGTTTCCCACCCAACGCATGTGCAGTGGTTCCCTTTGTGCTCGCGTACACCTCCCCCCACCAAGTTTTGGGCATATGCATACGTCTATGGTCCTTCCCCCTCACCCACTGGCGCTGCCCTCCCCCAGGTAACTGCGTGTTTAGCGTAGCTGGCCGGCCGCCACGACGAGTTATGCTGCCCCGCCCTCTTCACCTGCACAGCCATTCCCCGCGTGAACGTCCCTCCCCTCCCACAAGCACATGACATAGAAATAAGTGATTCGTAGTCCATAAACAAGGGGGATTTATTTACAAAGATACGGGAATTATGTACAAGGGAGGGAGGCTTCAACTATTCCATGGAACTGTCCTGATCAGCACTCCCGTCATGCCGTTTTTGTAAGCGAGTAAGCTTCGTAACAGCCGACTTTAGCACGGAGCGGACGGCCTCCTCGAAATCCGTCGGCAGTGTTGGGCGGCCCTCCGCCTACCTTCCATACACATCTAGGGGTTGACGAATATTAAGGAAGAATCAAACGCTTACCAGCAAGCAGGGCGTATGCTCTGGTGAGCCGGAAATTCTGTCGTTGGTAGCCGCCCGTTAGATTAAATTTAGTGAGCAGGCGGCTGTCGAAGAGGGGTTGCATGAGGTCTTTGACGAGATCGTGCGCCCTCCACGCTTCCCGCGTACGCAGGAAGGCAACCTAAAGAAGGAATTACTTAAAAAGCAAAAAGTCCTACCGCCTGCTGCCAATAATTTGCATCTAACAGACGCTCCTCAAACGTCTCGAATTCCTCCACAGAGGTAATCGGGGACGGAACCGGGCACTCCGTCCGGGCTGGCGGCATCGATATTGGTGCAGCAGACGGATTCTGAAGCAGTGCATCCGTCCTGGCGAGGATGATAGCCATTTGTGTCTCCATGTTACAGAGGCGGTTGTCGATCTTGGTCATCCAGGCCAGCAGCCCCTCCGAAGTGCCCATGTGCTGGGACGTGGGCGGCGCTGATGAGGGCAAAGCCGAGCTCGTACCTAAGTTATATTTCAACTGAAGGAAAATTTTCAGGTTACCTGCAGGGGTGCCTAACAACACCTCGTTCAAACAGCTTCGAAGCGAAGGCGGTGCAGGCCCCAAGTCGCAGTCGAAACTCGGCAGGTTGTCCACCACGAAATCGGGACCAGGAGACTTGCGTTTCCTTGCCCGTCCGCTCCTGTTATAATCAACCTGTTTCTCAAACATAGTTGCTATCTACAAGGTAAAAAAAACCCTGAAGTGAGTATGGGGTGGGGGAGGCACTTACCTAGTCCTGCACGCTGCGTTTGCAAAACTGTACTGGCGGCATAAACACTGAGAGGTTAATAATGAGTAGAAGCTATCTCCCTACATATATGTCGCAGCGCGTGTGGCGAAGGACTACGAGTTTTCATGCCATATCCCGCTTTCAATCCCCGAGGGTGCGTAATCATAGCAGCTTAATGAGGATTATGAAGTCCTCATCGGGAACTCCCATGAACTTCTGGAAGGGTTCCCGAACCTCTACCTCGCTAACATTATTAGAGAACTTTACCCTAAAAATACGTAGCCCTGATGACTTTATGGGCCGAGTGAAAACCTCGGAGACCTCCTCAACGTACGATACACTCAACTTATAGTACGAAGATTCGCTATAAATAACTTGCCTAACGCACATAAATCCAGAGCGAAGGCGAAAGTAAGCATCTTTAGGAGTAGCTGCTAATACTGATAGGTGAGGAGTTAGAAGATGCGGCCTCAAGTGCCCTTCACTAAGGCACCGAGAAATCTGCTCAAGCGGCAGAAACGCGGTCCTCGCCAGGTCCTTTAATTGACCTAAGAAACTTTCAAATGGGAACGCTGAAAAGGAGTCGAGCGCACCATGTTTAATGTAGTCCAGTGGTAGGTGTACAATGCTGTGTACATTATACACCATGTACGCTGCTTGCCACCAGTACCGCCTTCCAAATGCCGTCGATAGGGACTTGCAAATGCCTCACCGCAACTGGGACAGTATAGTTTCATTCCTGCAAAGAGAAAAAACGTTAGCAGCAGCTGGTAATAATAAAACAATTGGGAGAAGTTTATCGCGGAAGAGCAGATGTTCCTCCTGTGACACTTTCTGACGAAATGACATTTTTCCAAACGACTACGACTTAGAGATTGTAGAAATCAATGCAGCCGGTCCCACGATCAAAAGCTGTTTCGTCTGTTCTCACCGCCGGGCCTCCTAAAAAAATCACTATCACGAAATCTGACCCGCATTCGGACCATATGATGGATGGTTGCACTCGCCAAGCCTTATCGACCTCTTCGCGCGGGCCTGGGTGCGCGCGCCAGCGAGCGCGAAATAAGGGGGGAGGGGTGAGTGAAGTTAGTGGTAGGGGGAGGATGGCGTTCGCGCGGCCGGGTACCGGTTTAGTTGACTGAGAGGCGTGACCAGGTGTTCGTCGTGGCCCAAGCAGCGCGTTTCATGAGAACGGATCGTTACTTTCTGCTGAAAACGGGTGCGCGCACTCTGACGCCAAACGAGGGCTGCGCAAAGGGGGAGGGGGGTTGGAAAAACTCTGAGCAAGCGCCCACGCATTCGGTGCGTACGTTCACCTGGGGACACAGAACAGCGGGGTAGTGAATTATTGGACATTCTGGTGAAAGTCCGTAGCGATCGCTAGCGATTTGTTACATGGGGCCTAATCGGTCGCTCCCCGAACTTGATGGCCATCCAAACTAACGACTTACGCGGCAGCCCTTCGGCTGCAAATTTTCGCATGCGCACGAAGTCGGCGTCAGACAGGAAATGCTTTGACATCTGAACACCACGGTAAGATACAGAAAAATGACAGCAAGTCACCGATTCCCATTATATATCAAGCTGACGCTCACAGATATCGGTACGTTTAAACAAATTTACCATACAAATTTATAAAACTGACTTTTATGGCGTAAAACTTCGCATATTAGCAAATAGTAATTTGTAACTCCCAAATATGTCCTTATTTTTAAAACGAAATGCGATTCCTTAAAATTGGCTTAACTTTCATTTTATAAACTTCGCGCAAAATTTCCCAGCTCTGAAAGGGAATATTGTGCCACTTTTTTACTTATTCTGGAATTTTTTCCACATCACAATGCATATTTGTTAAAACTTTGGCTCTGTCATACCTTATGGCATAGGAAATTTGTTCGGTATAAACTTACTCATGATTTAGCCAAATTAATGCCTACTTTGCTCCATAACTTTAAATAAGATGGCAGTTTTCCAAACTAAAGCATTTATAATTATCAAATTTACTCAGTTGATCAAAATAACCTGTCCAACTATATGTCACACTACCAAGTTAAATGTAGGCAGTAGGTGAAACAAAAGCAAAAAGAGCGGCCCTTGGGAAAAAACGCCTTGGGTATTTTCGGAAAAATGTAGAAGCTCGAATGTGATTTCAGAGCTTTCAAGGAGAAAAAAACTGGCATAGATGGGAAGATCATATACGCGAGATAAAACCGTCCTGCTGATAGGAATATGTAGGGAAGACAGAAGAAGCCCATCACGGACATCATCACGGACATATTAAAATTCCTATTTTTAAATCTGGTTTCCGCTCGAATATTCACAATTATCGCGGTTCTCATAAAACACCCTCTCTGGCTAAACTCTTTGAAAAACTATTTCCCAAAAAATTACAGATTTTTGCGTGAACAACAACATTCTCAGCTCCTCACAGTGTGGCTTTTTACCGGCTCAATCTTGTGAAACATGCCACATGTCTTTGCTTAACCTACTTACTTCTCTTCATAATGATCATTTATCTGTGGCAGTTATCTATATTGGGTTAAGTATACCATTTGATGAAGTTCCTTATAGGAGGCTCCTAGCCAAACTAGAGGCTATAGGATTTCGCATTCCTCTTACTGACTTTATCAGATCTTATCTTTCTAATTGAAAACAAAATGTCTTAGTGGGATCCTCATACTCTACTGCTACTGCAATTTTGAGTGATGTACTTCAAGGTACCATGCTAGGTCCTCTGCTGTTCTTGCTTTGCATTAATGATATTTCATTGAATGTTAGACACTCTCAATCTTGCGGATGTGGATGATCTTAAGTGTGTTTACTCCTTTTCCAACTCAACGGCCGTGAGATTCCTAGAAAAATTTATTCTAATTTGAATGCTCTTTCTGCGTGGAGCTCACCATTGCAGGTGGAGTTCTCACATTCTAAGTACCGATACGTGTGCTTTGGGCCTGAAAGGCTACCATGACGTTATTTTTCAAGGTTGCCCAATGACTGAATTTTCCAACGTCAAGGACTTAAGTTTAAGCTACATCGATAAATTAGATCTTTCTCTTAACGCCGATAGAATTACGGCCGAAGCTGCACAGATTTTCGGCTTTATTTCTTATAATTTGTATCTTCCTGAAATGAAATTAAGACTTTATCGTATGTTTCTGCTTCCCACTTGAGAATACTATTGCCCATTCTTCGGTCTGAGGAACGAAATAAGCCGTTCAAAAATTGAAGGGGTCCAAAAACAGTTCACACGAAAACTGCTTTATCCCACATTTTCTAGTACTTTTTACTCAAATACCTGCAAAGTAACGAAAATATGATTTTTGGGTCAGGAGATTGGAAACAGGCTTTGTCTCCTTTTTCGCCTCAATAATAGCAAAAATCTTCCCAAATTTTCTGTCATTACCCCTGCCTACTGTTCCCACAACTAAAGAAACTGGGCACTTGTTAGATTCTCTCCTTCTACCTCCTTATCTAAACGCTCTTAATGTTTTACAATGAGGTATTTAACAATAATAATAATAATAAGGTTTATTTGTAAAGCACATCTTTGGCGCCGTCAAAAAACTCCGGAAGGCAGGAAAAAACCTAACCCAAACCCCTTCTTTCGCAGTGACCATTGTATTTGTTTTGGTCTTTTGCTAGGTCAATAGTGTGCGAAATAAGGAGTTTGTTTTAAGTGAAAAAAACCTGACTTCTAGGAAACAAATCGAGGAATACATGAAATTAAATAGCTATACATTGTAGGCGTTACGGTTTTATAGTAAGAATACTTGGGGTCTGGAAAAACTGTAATGTCCTTTAACTGAGGTATACTTTGCCGCGGTCAGTTTGAAGGTGAAAAAAATCAGCTGATGATATGGCATCTACCGTATGCATGGGTCTGCTCGATACGGAGATTACAATCGTTGTCCAGTGGCACAAGTTTGCTAATTAGATGGGACGTTGCAGATGTCTGAGGTGGGTCGAGGCAGCTGCGAAGCACCATCGTCATTCAAGTGCATCGACAGAAGACATTTGGCCTTTCGTTTGTCGAATATCTAAGTGAGATTGAGATTTACATCATTTATATTTATGATACATTATAAGAGGAAACAATATATATTTTAGTATAATTGAAGAGAAAATTATTTTCTTTCATAATAATTTTTTATAAACATTTAGATATTAGTAGAGGAATATTGGAATAGATAAATTGTTCTTAGTTTTTGTTTTTTTATTTTTAAGGATTGGAAAAGGAGGCAAGGCACAATTTCGCTTAAGCTTTGATTTTATCAGCGTTGGAAACCGTCGACTGGAAAGCTCCCAGCATTTGCCAGTTTTCTCCAAAATTTTCGGGAACTCTCCTGGACCGTTAGATCCCTTTTGGTCCGAATTGGACGTCAAAGAACTGGTTAGCAAAGTGTCCTATTTTATTCAGAAATATATGCGTCATGTCATTTGAGAAGAACTGCTTGGTCTTTCTTCTAAATTCGGCTAAACTGTGGCTTTTGCGAATATCGTTGGGTAGGGCATTCCATATGATCGCATACCTTATGGTGTAGAAATTTGATCGCTGGGCCGTCCTAGCTTTAGCGTTATGAATTGTATGCTGGTTGTTTCTAGTGGAACGGGAACCGTTTTGATTTGTTAACATATTATTGCTAAGGATGTTCTGATTATGTGTCACTTTAAATAGGAAAGTTAAACCATTTTGGAGTCGCCTTTGCCAGAGGGGTTTAAGACCATATCTATTGTACATTATTGAATAGGAGTCTCGGGCGTCATCGCGTTTACACAGAACTCTGGTAAACCTTCGCTGGATTTTTTCTAGTTTCTGTCTGTCATCTGATGACATGGTACCGAAAAATATTGAGCAGTAATCTAGAATAGGTAAAACGTACATTTTGTAAAGTTTAGTCTTAAGTGTAATTAATGTGAAATTTTTACTTATGAAGCCACATAGTCGATTGGCTTTTGGTGCGATTTGTTTAACATGTGGGGATAAGTCAAGAGTATTAGAATAGCTAAGACCTAAATCTTTTAAAGATGTTAGCTCTTTTATTTCTTGACCACTAAACATTATGGGGGGAAGTTTTAGTGGTCCAAAAATCATGAGATGACATTTTGTTGGTGAAAACGGCATTTGCCACTGAACACTCCAGTCGTTTAGTTTTTGAAGGTCTAATTCAATTGTTCTATGCACACTACTTATCGAATTTTTGTTATAGGCATATGCGAGTTTTAAGTCATCTGCATATAAAAATGTTTTAGCAGATGTTGATATCGTGGATAACTCATGAATGTAAATGAGAAATAAGAG